>SNVD02004002.1:0-194044 GCA_013180625.2 Boswellia sacra
ATTAAATATGATTCATTTTTTTGCATAAACTCATCCGGGTTACAAGTGATTAGGTGAGAATGGCTCTACACACACACACTTGAGGAATTGAAGTGAAGCGAAACTAATCTTTCGGATAAAATTGTTGATCATGTGCATTATTTTGAAGTTTTCCTTGGGTTATAATTAAGTACAATCTTTGAGGCCTATTTGCAAGTTGAAGCATTTGTGTGTGTTTTAATTTTTCTTTGACTCTGTTTCGGTTTAGTTTTGTTTCGTATCATTTTAGTTGCTCGAGGACTAGCAAAGTCTAAGTGTGGGGGAATTTGATAAGTGTCTATTTATATATCATTTTTCATATCAATTCGTCCATGTTTCTTTGCTATATTCCTTGGTATTTTTATGTTTTTGTGTGGTTTTGATGTTTGTAGGAGTTTTGGAGCAACTTGCACAAAGATGGAGTAAAACCCTTCATTTTCACCTCTGCTAGTCAACCATCTTCTCGGATTTAATTGTATTGATATACAATGAACCCGATTACTATCATATAACCTTGAAAAGCTCTCGAAGTCCTACTTTTTGAGAAATTTAGGTTTTATGAATCCTTGTGTACCGAAAGTTGTAATCAAAACAGTGTGAGAAGTGAGAAATTGTAATTCCCACATCACTCTGTAGCATGTAAATATCGGGACAAGCTGTATCACGTTTACTGTATCAGGTATTTAAACACATTTTAGGGTTTTATTTTGATAACTTGAGAGGGGAGAACATGGTGGGAGGCTGCAGCTCTGGAATTCTTTCATCTCGTGGAGTTCTTGAAGGAGAAAGGAAGCTTGGAAAGAGGAAGAACTACAATCCAAAGAGAATTACATCAAATTTGCTAAGTTTTTCCCTTCCCTTTCATTTTCTGGCATGTCTCCATGTTGTAGTGTATTTACCACGTTCTTAAACATGTGTAACTGAATCTGAATTGGTTGAGGGTGATTTCAAAGCCCCTGATATAGTTTTTGTAAGTTGATTGTGTAAGGAATTGTTATCCAATTCTCTAATTGAAGTTGCTTGTATTCTCCCATATTTAATGCTTATGATTGCTTGCTGATCGTATTTGAGTGGCCAACTGAATATAATCTGGTTGTGATTTATTGCTAGACTAGAAATCTTGATCCGTAATTGTCTTGAATTTCTAATCATTAGTAGCAAAATTGTGATCAGAGATTACAATTGGAGAATATAACCTAAGTTAAATAATCCGAGCTTGTGTGTTTATTGCTTAGATCAACCTATCTTTCTTATCATAATGCATCCATTGAATTAAACTCAGAGAGCTTGTTCTAGGTTGTTTAATGGATAGAGATTAAATAAAGAGCTTGTTTTATTTAACAACAAAGTAAGGAAAGATTGGGGTAATAGAGCTTGTTATTATCTACGGTTGATAACTTCAATGCTGTAATTAGATGACAATTCTACAATTAATTCGCAAATCCATATCTTGTGGTAGAGAAGGATCCCTTAACCAGCTTTCTCCCATTGATTTTTCATTCCAATTTACTTTCTGTTTTGTTATTCTTTACTTGCATTCTTATTTCATTTAGTAAAGCATTCAAAAAAAAATCCCCCCCTGTTTAGTTTATTGTTGCTGGAAATAACAAATTCAATTAGAATCAATCCTCGTGGGAACGATATCTTACTTATCACTTTATTACTTGTGCGACTAGTATACTTGCTAGTTTCGAACGCATCAGCAATTCAATGTACGAAACATCATACCTATTTGTGGTGATAGCTATAGTCTCATCCAAGCTTGTCACAGCTTCCTCCACTTCTTTAGACACTTGTATCAGCTTTCTTGGTTCTTTGAAACTTTCTATCCTTATGTGTTCACTAATAGCAACATCCACTCCATTCTTGCGAGTTAACTCAAAACATTGTTGTGGCAAATAATCAATAACGTCAACTGCAAAAACAGAATGTAAGTCGTTAGAGTACCTCATTTCCTCAAAAATATTAAAACATATCACCTTGCCATCAAACTCTATGGTCAAAGTGCCATAATGAACATCAATCTTGATTCTAGCAGTTTTCGAGAATGGCCTCCCTAAAAGAATCGGTGTTGGATTAGGAGATGTCTCATCCTCTATTTTAAGGACATAGAAGTCGGCTGGAAAAACCAATTGATTCACCTGCACAAGCACATCTTCCAGAACTCTTTTGCGATATGCATTAAAATGATCAGCAAACTGAATGGTAATACCAGTTTTCGCAAAAGGTCCAAGATTTAAAGAAGCATAAATAGAATATGGCATGACATTAATAGATGCTCCTAAATCTAATATAGCTCTTTCAAACTTGGTATTACCAATGGTGCATGGAATGATGAACGTACCTGGATCTTTGCATTTTGGAGGAATTTTTCTTTGCAATACAGCTGAAACATTTTCCCCCACACTTACTTTCTCATTTCCCTTCAACTTTCTCTTGTTGGTGCATAACTCCTTGAGAAATTTTGTACAACGAGGTACTTGCTCAATAGCATCCAGAAGTGGTATATTTACCTCGATTTTGTGAGAAGTTTCCAGGATTTCTTGTTCTTGTTTCTCCTTCGATTGTGCAAATCTACTAGGAAAAAGTGGAGGAGAAACATATGAAGGAATGGGAGTTATAGGATTTACCTGAGAAGTCAGTGTTTTGTTCATGGTGGAAGTGGTGTCATCTCCTTCATCAGTTTGTGATTTCTTTGGCAGGACATCTAATTGCTCTTCATTTTGCAAAGTTATCGCACAAGAATTCTCTCTTGGATTGATCATCGTTTGACAAGATAATTCTTCTGAGCCTTGGCCCTCGAATTTGCTCATGCTAGTGGCCAATTGTCCCATTTGATTTGCCAGGTTTTGGATACTTGCCCCAGTTTCCTGCTGGAATTGCATTGTGTTAGTGGCAAGTGCATTAACAATGTCCTGGAGAGACATACCTGAGTTTTGTGAAGCTGGTTGCGGTGCTGGATGTGGCATTGGTGGTGGTTGCATTTGAAAAGGTTGCTGCACTCTAGGTTGATTGAAACCTTGTGGCCGATTTGGTATCACATTTGGAGTGATTGGTTGATGATTCCAGTAACTGAAATTATGTTGATCTTCCCATCCAGCATTGTAAGTGCTAGAGAAAGGATCATACCATTGCCTCGTTTGTCCTGGAAATCCACCCATGGCATTGGCTTGTTCCATATATTCTTCTTGTAAAGTTGGATACATGTCGATTGGATGCTCCATCGTAGAATATATCCCACATTCATAAGATTTTTGCATATCTCCTACAGCCATGTTTTCCACAAGAGAGGTTAGCTCAGAAAGTTGTTGTTCAATGTTCGGAGTGCTTACCTCATTTACTCTCCATGGTACTTGTGGCTCAAATCCGCTACTGAATTGATAGAAGTTTACTGCCATGTTGTCTAAACACAAACAATCAGAAAAGAAAAACAAAGAAAATATGAATCAACAATGAAAACAAAATAACAAATCGATTAGAAAATCAATCCCCGGCAACGGCGCCAAAAACTTGATGCGTTCGAAACTAGCAAGTATACTAGTCGCACAAGTAATAAAGTGATAAGTAAGATATCGTTCCCACGAGGATTGATTCTAATTGAATTTGTTATTTCCAGCAACAATAAACTAAACAGGGGGGATTTTTGTTGAATGCTTTACTAAATGAAATAAGAATGCAAGTAAAGAATAACAAAACAGAAAGTAAATTTGAATGAAAAATCAATGGGAGAAAGCTGGTTAAGGGATCCTTCTCTACCACAAGATATGGATTTGCGAATTAATTGTAGAATTGTCATCTAATTACAGCATTGAAGTTATCAACCGTAGATAATAACAAGCTCTATTACCCCAATCTTTCCTTACTTTGTTGTTAAATAAAACAAGCTCTTTATTTAATCTCTATCCATTAAACAACCTAGAACAAGCTCTCTGAGTTTAATTCAATGGATGCATTATGATAAGAAAGATAGGTTGATCTAAGCAATAAACACACAAGCTCGGATTATTTAACTTAGGTTATATTCTCCAATTGTAATCTCTGATCACAATTTTGCTACTAATGATTAGAAATTCAAGACAATTACGGATCAAGATTTCTAGTCTAGCAATAAATCACAACCAGATTATATTCAGTTGGCCACTCAAATACAATCAGCAAGCAATCATAAGCATTAAATATGGGAGAATACAAGCAACTTCAATTAGAGAATTGGATAACAATTCCTTACACAATCAACTTACAAAAACCATATCAGGGGCTTTGAAATCACCCTCAACCAATTCAGATTCAGTTACACATGTTTAAGAACGTGGTAAATACAATACAACATGGAGACATTCCAGAAAATGAAAGGGAAGGGAAAAACTTAGCAAATTTGATGTAATTCTCTTTGGATTGTAGTTCTTCCTCTTTCCAAGCTTCCTTTCTCCTTCAAGAACTCCAAGAGATGAAAGAATTCCAGAGCTTCAGCCTCCACCACGTTCTCCCCTCTTCAAGTTATGAAAATAAAACCCTAAAATGTGTTTAAATACTCTGCTACAGTAACCTGCTACAGTGTCCCGTATTATACATGCTACAGTGATTTGTGGAATTACATTTCTATACTTCTCACACTGTTTTGATTACAACTTTTGGTACACTGAATGGATTTATAAACCGTAAATTTCTCCAGAAAATAGACTTCGAGAGCTTTCCAACGGTATATAATATGTCATCGGGTTCATTGTATATCAATACAATTAAATCCGAGAAGATCACTGACTAGCAGAGGTGAAAATGAAGGGTTTTACTCCATTTTTGTGCAAGTTGCTCCAAAACTCCTACAAACATCAAAACCACACAAAAACATAAAAATACCAAGGAATATAGCAAAGAAACATGGACGAATTGATATAAAAGTAATACATAAATAGACACCTATCAGTTGCTTTCCCTTTTGTAAACGTATCAACTCACAGATTATATCATGCCTCAACCTTCTTCTCTAGAGCAGCTATCCACGGGTTAGGAAAGCTGGACACAATAGGCTGAGCAACCTCCTCCCCACCAGTAAGGGTGTTTTCAAACTCAAAAACACTAGTCTCCATGTCTGTTAAGAAAAAACAGTATGGAGAACACCAAACTCGCACTACTCAAAAGCCAAAAAGTCACAAAACCAAGTGCTTTGTGATTCCTATGGACAACACCAATGTTGATGCCTGAAAAAAGCACCAACCACAGCTCCGCACATGTCTAGAGGACCAATGAGTGACTATGCTAAGCTGGGATCTTAATCTCCCAGACTACCCTCTAGTTCGCTAGCTCCGAGCAGCTGACCCATTCCTCAGACTCGTTCCAAGTAGTAGAGAACCTACAAGATAGCAAAGAACGTCAAGGGAATCCGGTGCTCTCTGGTATAGACCGTCCAACGCTTAAGTTAGCGTTGCTCATGGTAATGACCAACCAAGAAAATATAAAAGAGAGCAAGGTGTGTGAAGGAATAAAACCAGGTATAGTGTTTGAGGAAGAGGGACAGTTGGGAAAAATGTGAATAAATAGCTGAACCTTGCCTTTCAAGATGACACACGGTCTCCAAGGAGGATTTGTAGTATCAAGAATGAAGGTGATGACTGTCTAGATTAGTGTAAAAAAATTCCCACTGCTTGTCCAAATCCTAATAAAAGCTTTTATATTTCTTACTTTGCAGGTGTGAACAATCTGGGCTGCTCATCACATGCTGGATGAGAGGCTGAATGGATTTCTTCTTCTCCAAGCTGTACCTGTTGTGTAGTTGAATTTTCCTCAAACACGTGGAGCAAGGGACCATTCTACTGACACCTACAGATTTATGCTGCTGAGACAGACACATGGTCAAGGGGACCACACCCTTTTCACATAGAAGTGTCTACTGTTACAGTACAATAATCTTTTAGCGTCTTGCGCCTAGTTGGTCGTGTGAACTTGGGTAATGCAAGCTGTTCAACCAACTCTCTAGTCCTTTGCGCTACTCAGACTTAGGAAGATGAGGAGAACACAAGGGCAGGTTTCCAAGGTGATGCAGTTCGTGCAGCCTCTCGAGGGTATTTCAGTCTTTTCCTTGAAAGTGCAATATTTTCCCTCTACAGGGGGTTAGAAATTAGTTTCCAAGAACGAGATTCTAGCAATCTCTTGAAGCCATATTTGTGAAAATCCTCTACTTTGTCCTTCCATCTGAAGATTTCATTGTGAAGTGCAGCCATAGAAAATTACTTTATTAAATTTCAAAATAAATCTTAATTTATCAAGTTAATGTTATGATTAGTTTTGAAATTATGAAGATGAGATTGGAAAAAAAATAACTTACAAAAATTTAATTAGTGGGTTGTATTTAGAAGGATGAGTGTGAAAATATATTTTATAAGTGCAAATGACCTCACCCTATTTTAATCCATTGCATCCTTGCATGTTGTTGTTTTGATGCTACGGATCACAATGGGCAATGATGGCACGTTGCTTAAAAGTATAATTTAAGAAGCATGCTTGCTAAACATACAATGCATGATTGCCAAATTTATTATGTTCCTCTCAACATGCAGGATACATGAGTTGTGAAATACGATTTTTTACATACCATATATAATTTTATATGAGTCACCAATTAATATTTTTTAATAAATTAATTAAAATAATAATTTTTTTTCCAAATAATACTCATTTTTTTAAATTCACAAATGTAAGTTCGCAGATTCAACAAATTACATCTTCAGACAAATATGGTAATGTCGACGTTACAATTTTTTTTGTTGTTTACACATAATAATTTATATAATTTAACTTATCGTATTTAGTTATTTATAAATTAATTTAGGAAGAAAAAAAACAAATCTAACATAAGTTAGAATAATTGTTATGTGTACTAATAATTTATTTATTATTATTATTATTATTCAAAGAATGATAATAACATCAGAATAATTTTAAAAAGAAGGCGCGAAGATGAAAAAAAATACTAAGAGCGCCAAATTTTCTCCCACTAAACATAGAAAGTCGAAGGCCAAAGCATAATGTTTGGGTTACCAGGAGTCCCCAACCTTTAGAACACGATAATAGGCACCCAGAAATTCAAACTGTCATTAGAAAGCAAGGCACGATATAATGGTTTTGTTGACATTTTAATTGTTAAAATAACAAAATATAAAATTCTTCAAAAATTAATAAAAATATTAAAAATATCCTCCATTTTCTTATATTGATTATTTAATACTTTTAAAAATAAATAAAACATTTTTTTAGAATAAATGTAGGAACCTTTTTTTATTCATTTAAATTCCTTTTCAGTTTTAAGATTTTTTATATTCATGATTTTATTAATTTTTAAGAAGACAAATAAGCATTAAATGGTCTTTGCACAAAAGATCCTGCACAGCCATGGATACAATTTGAATTTGGGGTGCTTTAGTATGTCCGTTAATGAATTTTACGTTTTGTTTTCACAATTTAAAAAAAAAAGTGAGTAATTTTAAATTATTTTAAATTTTGAAAGAAAAATGTAGTTGAATTAAATTTTAAATTTATCAAAGAATTCATAGAATAAAAAATGATTTTAAAAAACATGAATGGGGTTAATGGAGTTGGCAACAACACGAATAAAACTATTTTAAATTTTAGGGGGAATAGAACTTAGCCCAAACACAGGGGTTCTCAATTTCTGATCTTGCTACTGAGAGATGAGAAGAACTTTGAAGCACAGAAATGAATTGGACGGAAAATGCGATTAGGGTTTCGGGACAACGTTCTGTTGCTTCGTCATTCCTCTCTGCCTCTTCGAATCCGTATGTAAACAGAACCCACTTTCCTCGATTTTTATTCTTATTTTTTGAATCTTTCTTTACTTTAAATATAGTTTTAAGAAGAAGGAAGAAGAGGTGAACGATAAAGCATTTACCAAGGAAAATTCGTTCGTATCGTTGTCAGATTTTCTGGACCGGAGGTTGCACAAAAGTTCCGTACTACCCAAAACAGTTCAGGTTTTGTTTTTAACCTCGTATTTGGCTGCCTGCTGCGATAGATAATGGTGATATTGGAAAAACAAACGAAGCTTCTGTGGCTTATGTTTTTCCTTCTCGGTTTTTTTTTTTTTTTTTTAAATAACGGATTTTCTTGGATTTAGAGGGAAGAAATGATGTAACTTTTGCTTATAATAATAATAATAATAGCATGATAGTTGTTTTAGGAGGATTTAGGGTGAAACTTAAATCTCTCACATGACATCGGAACAATAATAATTTCATATTTTAAAACTCATTTACTCAAAGGTAAGTCCTACATTTTGTATGAAATTGTGATTTTTTTGGAACTTTCTGTTTTGTAGTGTTCTTTCCTTGAAACTTAATATCAATTTGCATCTGGACTTCAGCCAAATTGTGGCATTTGGCCTAGTTCAGATTTTTCTTTCCTTTTAGTTACTTTTTCTTGGCAACCAAACATGCATATTGTTACTTTGCATAGATATTTGACTGAGTTTAATTGAGGCTTAGAGTGGCATGATCTAATTTTTAACAGGGAAAGTCAAGTCCCTTTGTGACACCCGTAGGTCTTAGGCACGCTGTTGGGGTTACTGATGGACAGATGGAGGGGGAAGAGAGAAGAATCAATGTTCTTGATAAACAGATTTTTGAACAGTTCAAGCAAGCATCTTCTGACAAGGAAGATACCTTGTGTTCTTGTGAAACTACTAATGAAGATAATGTTAAAGAACCGAGAAAGAGGAGGAGCCCATTCGAAGGTGAAGGTGTGTCATTCCATTTTTATCACTCATCCAGAGCTGATACTTGCTTCTGCTTCTAATCATTACCAGAACCCCATTTTACTATCTGTTTTTGTTCTCATAATTATCTGGCAAATTGGGATATCATTCTGTGCCATGAGATGAGATATGTGAAGCAAGTAGATTAGGCTGAATGAAATCCCACTAAAGGTTTACTACAGGAACTAGAAAGATTTCAGAGTTTCTATTGTTTAGTACTGCTTGAAATGGAAATATTGTTTGTGCTTAGCTATAAGAATCCAGTTTGAAATTGAGTCTTCATTTCTTATTTGCTAACTGATGTATATGACTCGTATCTGAGACCCATGTTATGCCAATATGATTTGGGCCTAGTGCTTGAAATATGGTATTAGCCACTGAAATTGAAAGGAACTTTTGAGTTGTAATATTGTGGCAGAAAATAAAGACTAGTGCATACATTCATTATGCCAATCCGGTGGATAGAAACTAGATGAGAGAGATTTCATGTGTTAAGAATATAGCAGTTTTCAGCTTTTCTGTGTGGTTTTTTGCACTTTTGCAGGACATAAGAGTTGGGTAAATTAGGCCAAATGTTTGGGATGAATGTCCTAGAATTAATGTCCTGGATTCTGAATGTGATATTGATTACCATGTGCAGCTGAGAAGCATACAACTTGGAAGCCTTTCGTAGTTCTGGGAGATGATTCAAAGTCGAAGAGGAAAAGGAGGATAGAAAACTCCATCAGCAACAAGAAACCAAGGCTTTCCTATAATCACTGTTAGTATTCCTTTTCTATATAGCAAACAATTCAAATCCTTTCTATCTACAACTTTTGTTTTTCTTTTTTTTGGGGTGGGTTAAGCCATATGTGCTGTATGTTGATTATTAGTAAACCATTGATTTTGACTTTCAATCTCTGCTAGCAGATGCAAATGGTTCTGGCTGGTGGGACTGTGGTATGGAAGGTGTCGATGATGAAGAAGTGGGCTATGGTGAAGTGTGGGAAGGAGTTGGCTCTACCACTTTTGGAGGAATAGAATGGCACTGATTTTGGTCATCTATGATGAAAAAGCGTTTCATTGTAAAGTTTGTTGTGAACTTGAATTCTTCAGCTAATTTCTAATGGTGGCTGTGGTATCCCTTGTCTTGACTCCTAAAAATTTCTAATGGTTTAACTTTTCAGAAGTGTTTATCCATGTTTAAGATGTTAAGTGGCTTAAATTGAATAATAATAATGGTGGGAAAGCTTTGTTATGAAGTGGTTTCAAATTTGAGAAAAAATTAAGAAGGTAATGGAGTTGGAAATGTGCTGCCTCGACTACACCTTACTCCAATTATCACTTTTTTTAAATAACTTTTAATTTATATATTTTTAAGCTCTCCTTCTTCAAAAAATAAAATCCTAAAATTTTAACCTTGTTTCTTGACTCCAACAAATTTTTAGTTCTTGAAAGAAAATTATATGATTTCTATCATCTATAATACCATTTCTTACATATTAAATAACACTGTTGCTAAAAGTAAAAGATGACACAATTAATACGGATAACAATGAAAAAAGTAAAATAAATAAAAAACTAGTAAGTTTTGTGACAAAATGTCGCGGCGATTTTTTTAATAGTAAAATCTTTTTTTTTTATTTTAATCAGGTTTTAATGTGAATAAATAACTATACTCCTTTTTTTTTAGAGCCCAAATGTCAAGTTCAATGGCTAGACCTTTTGGTAGATATTTATTTGGCATTGTTAAATCGAGCAACGTTAGGGAAGTTATTAGTGTGCTTTACAAATTCTTTTAGTATTGTCTAGTTGTCAATTAAACTAGCTAGACAATTCATCATTGTACTAGACAAACATTTGGCATGTTTGACAAATATCTAACATTAGTCAATAATTATTTATCAACCTGTTTGAATGAGAGAAATTTTGGTGAAACAATAAAAAATATTACATCTTAAAAAAATCCCTCAACTTTGACTATTTGAACAATTAATCCATTGTTAAAATATTATCTATTCGTCAAGTAGAGACGAGAATAAAGAATTGTTTGGAAAAGAAAGGATGTTATTGATATTTTCATAATATAAAGTTTTATAGGTTTATGATGCAGTCTACAAGCTGAAGGTTTTTAGCCCAACACACCCTTCACCAATCACCACCACGAAGTTACTCTTTAACATTTCCCATACATTTTTCAAAAGCAAATCAACGACCCAAATAACAATAGATAAGTCTTGAGAGAATGGAAAGCGAATCATCAAAAAATAACCCCTAAGCGTCAGCAACGCTATGGAGGACCACCGTCTCAACAGTAAGCCCAGGCCCAAATCCAAAGAGCACCCCCCACTCCAGGCCCTCTCCTGTGGTCTTCAGCCCATCTTCAGATGACCTCCTCCTCATTTCATCCAAAATAAACAACACACATGCACTTGACATGTTGCCAAACTCAGAAAGCACATGTCTTGTGGCACGTAATTTCTCAGGCTTAAGGCCCAATTTGGCCTCAACTTGATCCAAGATTGCTGGCCCACCGGGGTGTGCAATCCAGAAAATCGAGTTCCAATCAGAGATACCCAATGGCTTGAACGCCTCAGTCAAACTCTTCTCAATGTTCTTTGAAATAAGGCCAGGAACATCTTTCAGGAGATGAAACGTAAGCCCAACTTCACGGAGATGCCCATCGATAGCTCCATCACTGTCGGGCAAAATTGTTTGGGCTGCAGAGACAAGTTCAAACGTGGGCTTCTCTACACCGGGTACGGGGTCAGCCCCAACTATGAGAGCAGCTGCACCATCACCAAACAAGGCTTGACCCACAAGACTATCAAGGTGGGTGTCACTTGGACCACGGAAAGTGACAGCAGTAATCTCAGAGCAAACCACTAGGACACGGGCACCTTTGTTGTTCTCAGCCAAGTCTTTGGCTAGGCGGAGCACTGTGCCACCAGCAAAGCAACCCTGTTGGTACATCATGAGACGTTTGACAGATGGACGAAGGCCCAATAGCTTGGTGAGTTGGTAGTCAGCTCCAGGCATGTCGACACCACTAGTAGTGCAAAACACCAAGTGGGTGATTTTAGACTTGGGCTGGCCCCATTCCTTGATGGCCCTGGTGGCTGCCTCTTTGCCTAGCTTTGGTATCTCTACCACCACCATGTCTTGCCTAGCGTCCAAAGAAGGTGCCATGTACGCACACATATTTGGGTGCTCTTTCAAGATTTCTTCAGTCAAGTACATGTATCGCTTCTTGATCATTGATTTATCACCTGAAATAAGTGAAGAAGATTAACATGCGTATGTTTATATTGAACTTCATGTTCATGAGACCAAAGAATTGAAGTACATATGACGCCTCTGACAAATGAATATCTCTGTCACAGTCAATTTTATGGTAAAGATTAGCTCTAGTAGTAGCGGCACTTCAATGTCATCAATTACTATAGTACACATAAGCCTGTGCGTTGCGATTAGAGTACGTCAATGTCTAACAGCAGCATGTTGTGTGCAAATTTTGGGGCACAATGGGCCATATATATATATACCAATAATAAATTTCTTTTGATCTTCAAATATCGTAATCTTATCATGAATGATCCAACTAATTAAGTCTCATACATATTAAGGATAATTTGAAAATAACTATAAAATTGAAGTTTTACCTTTTTTATAAATATGGCGGTCGAACATCTCAATTATTTAATTTCAACTTTTAGCTAGTTAGTCAATTTTCACTTTTGGCTAAAATGATAAAGACTTTCATAGCATTGTAATTATTTTTTTTCTTTGTTTAATTTAGAAAAGCTTTTTCTTTTTTTTTTTTAACACAACCCTAAATTTCTGAATAATTAACCACGCATGCATTCATGCTGACATGCAAAGAATTGAAGTAGATAGTGATGATCATAGTCATACAACATTTAAAAATAAGCTTAAACAAATTAAGCAGAGCTTGTAATGTCTTACACATGCGCTGGAACTTCTCTTTAAGCTCAACCTTGTCCTCGCTATTAGTGATACGGAAATAATAGTCAGGATATGTGCTCTGATCAACACAATTGGGAGGAGTGGCTGTTCCGATGGCCATGATCGTCGCCGGACCTTCGGCTCGTTGAGCCTTGCGAACTTCATCAACAGTCACCATGTTTAACCAAGAGGATGATTATGGACTAGTGGCTGCTAAGAGAAGAGGTAATTGAATAGGATGCTAAGGTTTTGGTTAGTATAAATAAGAAAGGGCGAAGCTGGGTAGCTGAGTATCACGTGCTTCAGAAATTGCCAAATCGGCAAAGAGCTATTGCCCAACAACTTCGAGGGGCTGGCTGACACGTGACACATGCGTTTGGTGTATCTACACATTACTTGCCTATCAAACCTCCACATGATTGGGAGCTGTACATTGCCTCTTACTTACCACATTAAGGGAAGCAACTAATTACATTAACAACACAACAACGGAAGGGAAATTAAATTAAAATTTAATTAGATGGTTGCATTACCACGTATAATTAATTTTCATTTGTTATGAAAGGATTCATGCAATTGGCTGATCAGAAGAGTTTAATTAGCCTTGTGATTAGCCTCTTTTGAGATTTGGCGCAAAGGTTATGTGATCATTTTAGATTTTTAGTTTCGGTAACAATATTATTGGCTTTCGATTAAGGGTTTTTGGTCACGATATCGATTGAGTAAAGAATTTAATATTAGATCTTGTTTTAAATTTTTTTGGCAACAACTTTACTTGGGTAACGTCCTTAAAGTCATTTGGAAAGTTACAAAATATAACATCACATTCATAACATTAGATTTAAAATTCAACGATATATTACATAACATGTAAATTTTGTAAAGGTTATTTAATCGTTTGGGATTCTAGGAATCCTCGAATACATTCTTCACACCTCACTCTTAATATATCAAAAGACTAAATCATCTATAAAATAAATTTATATATTAAATACATATTAAAATAATATAATTTGATTAAAATAAAGATAATAAAAATATATAATCTTACCAAAAATTAAACAAATTAACGTTTGGAAAAACACATAGTATTTTAAGGTTTAAGAACTAATTTTAATACGAAGATACCTGCTTGAGAAGAACTCTTTAAGTGTTCTTTTGATTCAATATTAAGTAAGGGTTAGGATACTTTGAAAATTCTAGAGGTACGCAATTATAAAAAAAATAATAGTTAAACTGTAATGTAAATTGGTACAGGAGGATTTTTACATGGTTCGGTTATAAAAACTTACGTCCACAGACAGCTATTGAGCTGCAATTCACTATGTTCTTGTTTGTACAATCTTTAGGACCTTTTACAGTGCTGACTCACTCTCACGCACAGACCTAATCTTTTACAAACAAAATTTTCGCAAAGATCCTAAACACTAGTGACATTGCTCACTCTCTGTCACAAATAACTTAACAGAACACTGTCAAGTTACACATAACACCCGATGTCTGAAGCAGAATTACTTAAACACTCAACCCTCAAGTTATCTCAAGTGTTTACTAATTCACTCAAACGTAAGCAACAACTCATGTACGATTTTTAACTACCATACATGAAAACAAAAACTCAATGAATCAAATACATAAAGACATCCCTTGGCGTCAAAGCTTTGCAATTATAAAGTCATGGAATGCCGTGATGAACAATCAACAATCTCTCTTGCGCCAAAGATTCTCTCACTCAATGCTTGCTTCCGACTTTTTCATACATCAATATATTGAGAGATCTTGATACAATCTTCCTAAAAGTTTTGTAAGGATCTCAATCAAGATCACATTAGGATTAGGATAAAACAAAATAGGAAAATGCTTTATAGTTAATCTCCTAAAGTAATAAGGACATATTAACTATCTTCCTATTTTGATTAGGATACAAAATATTATCCTGATCAAGAGAGAGATAATTAGCAAAATATTTCCTATAATAATTAGCTAGAAATAGTAAAATAGGAATAAAACACTTTAATTACTTTTATCACAAGTTAACCAAAATTTTGAACATGTTTGACGTTAACACCAACAATCTCTCCCTTTTTGGCAATTTGTGATGAAAGCACTTAACAGTTTCTAAGAACAACACATGATAAACTAGTTATCACTGAAAAACATCATGAATTGTAAGACAAATAACCCAAGCAAATAAATAATCAGAAAGCTGTTGTGAATCACATAACAGCACACTGTCATGAGATATATGACAGAATATAGTACCAAGTGAAGTGTCACTAGTACATACACAAACTGCAAAACAAATGAAAATGTATGTTAAACACAACTACACTCAAAATCATCTACAGCATTCATTCACTGTACTGATGTAGATAATGCAGCAAGTCATGCAAGTGCACACAACATATAACAGAGTCATTCTCCCTCTCACTTCTTACTTGTTCCTTTTGAGAAACAAGTAACACAACAAAATTAGTAAGCTGAGAAAATAAAACAAAAAAAAGCAAAAGTAGTTCAAAACAGAATAAAAACAAGTAGTTCAACAGCAAATAAAAGTAGTTAAAATAGAAAGTCATGGAATGTCAGCCAACAACCAAGGTAAATTTGTTGAATTTTCTCCCCCTTGATTTCAGCACAAGTGACCAAAATATAACCAAGTCTAGGAGACTTCCTAACCGATGGTGAGGTAGAGCTGCCAAGGCATTTAACAGATTTGTGAGCCACATGTTTAACCCTGCGCTTAGGAGTAGAGGTTTGCTGATCAGATGGGGCTAGTTCTGTTGGAGCTGCAACTAGGGCTGGTTGTGCAGTAGGAGTTGATGCTGGAGGAACTTCAGTTGTATTCGAGGAAGTGGCTGTAACTTCAGCAACTACTCTGCGCATCTCTCTTTCAATTCTTTCTGCACTTGTTTCAGTAGTTGGAGCAGGCGGTTGTGAAGATGGAACTGGTAACTCAGGTGCTGGCAGAGAGGGTGATGGTGTAAGAGGTACTTCTTCAGCTGCTGCAGGTATAGGAATGTCTAGGGATTCTTTCTCAGCAGATCGTGAAGGCTGTTTCATTCCGGAATCTGTTTTTGTTGGTTCATCTGAATCAGACTTATCTTGCAAAGTGGGAGCAGATTTTTCTAATTTTTGCTTCTTCTGACCAGATAAATTCTTCACTATTTTCAGTTTCTTCTTTCCCTTTCAGATACTTTCTTTGACAGAGGCCTTGTTGGATTTTTCTTTTGGCTTATGTGCTGCTGTTTTGTCTTTCTTAATAGTAGGCTGTGCAGCTGGACTTGATGAACTTGGAGCTGTGTGCTCAAATGGTGGTGCAGTGGTTTTAAGAATATCAACAGCTTGTGATTTTGGTACCACAGGTACAGGTTCTGGTTCAGATGCCATAGTGTGGGGTGCTGTGGACTGAGACTGTCCAAGAAACTGACTTTCCAACATAGATTGCTTATGTTTAATATCCTTTAAATCCTGCAAAATTTCTGTCAAAGCAATATTGATTAATCCAAGTTTTTCCTCAACAAATTTTAATTGATTATTCCTGACTCTTGTGGGTTTAGGTTCAGGTGTAGGTAGATCGGTTTGATCATGCAACCTCTGAAGGAAACCCTTGGTAATTGACTTAGACAAAATCTCGGTTTGTTCACTAGAACTTACAAGAACATTGTTCTGAGCAAAGATACCTTGTATCAGACAAGGGAACACAAGCAGGTAGTAATCTGAGTGATAGGAACCAATTTGAACAATCATTCTGTAAGCTAAAAGTCCAAAATTCACTGGCCTATTAGTTCCTAAACAAAAGATGAGTTTCAATCTATCTTCCCGAACCTGATTTTGATGGGAAGAAGGGAACCAATTAAATTGAGCGATTTTGTGTAACACTCGGTATTTTTTCTTAAGGTATTTCTGGTTAAGACCATCTCTGAATTTCCATTTGATATCTGTTCGATCAGTAACTTCCTTGATTATATCAGCCATGTTAAACTCTTCATCTAGAGAATGCATGCTTCCTATTGGAATGTCCATAAAAGAGTTTATGACATTGGGAGAAAACTTCACAAACTTCCCCCGACAGTAAACTCTATGATAATGAACACTCTTAAGATCATCTATGGTGCTTGATATGTTAGCATAGAATTCCTGAATCAAGGTTTTAACAGGAGGAAGAAAATTTGATACCGTTCGAGTCCAGTAATTGGACTCTATCATCTCACTAACACCATAAGAGTTGAAGTTCGAGAGTTTCACAGGTCGTTCTAATTGAAGCTTCCTTTGTGAAGTGATCTTGTCAAGCTTTTGTTTGATTGCAGCCGTGAAAAATTTGTTGTATTTCGGCTTGATCTTTTCTTTGATTCTCTTCACTGGCATTTGTTCGTCCTTGCTCATTGCTGGGTCAACTACTGTCTTTGCTTGTCTGTGTCGCATAGGAGGCGACTGGCTATTATTGCTACTGTCATGACTGGAACCGCTTGAAGACGAATCACTGGCTATTGAGTTCGAAGATGCCATAGCTAGGGTTTCTAAACTGGAAAAATTTTTTAGAACAGAAACAGAGAGATGCGAGACAGGGAAGCAACTGTGGAAGAGGGATTACATGAACAGGAAAAGCCCACAAACTATTTGTTATATATACTAGGCCGATTTTTGAGGAAATTTTTATTTTCAACAAAAATTAATTTATGACTTTCCTTTCCAAAAACTATTTAATAACTCCATTCAAAACAGTTCATTTCAAATTTGAATTAAATTCAAATAAGGAATACTGATAGAAAAAGGATTCTCGCCATTGATACTTCTCCCTCTTAATTCCATAATGCTGACATGGTAAAAATTTGACAGATGGACACACAAGTGACTTAATTTTTTAGAATAAGCACATAGGATATTGTTATCAAAAAACGTCACAGAACACAGTTATCCATATCATAACAGGAATATCTGAATTATCATATGTCTCATTCTAAAAAGCATAATTTTGAGTTTGAGAGATTCACACATTGAAGCTTTATTTTGAGTATATTGAGTAAACAACTTGAGTATGCTTCTCACACACACAAAAGTTAGTCTCAATATAAATTTGCTAAATAATATAGTAGCTTTCACACATGTATAGAGGTAGCCCTTTTCCATATAAGTTGGTGACCTCACCATATTTCTTAGATACAATGAAGTTACTCTCAATGGATGGCTTTCACACATCATATACTGGTAGCCCTCTCTGTATTTTTTCATTATTGAACCAGTATTTAAAAATTCACACAATTTTTGTATCACAACTCAAAACATGCTAATTTAGAAGGAAACTTATGATACTACAAATATGAATAACATAACAGAATACTATGTTCATTCATATAACTGAGAAATACCTAAGGCTTTTCTTAGATTTTCAAACCTTGTTGTGTCCAATACCTTAGTGAACAAGTCAGCCAATTGTTTATCTGTGGAGATGTGCTCAATGTGTATCACCTTAGATTCTACTAGTTCCCTTATAAAATGATATCTAATATCAATGTGTTTTGTTCTAGAATGCTGAACAGGATTTTTGGAAATATTTATAGCACTAGTATTATCACAAAACACAGTAATGGGCTTTTGTTCAATACCATAATCACTCAACATTTGCTTCATCCACAACAGTTGTGTACAACAACTCCCTGCTGCTATGTATTCGGCTTCAGCTGTAGATAAAGAAATTGAATTCTACTTCTTGCTGTGCCATGAAACCAAGTTAGTACCAAGATAAAAACATCCTCCCGAAGTACTTTTTCTGTCATCTGCATTTCCTGCCCAATTTGCATCACTGAATCCTGCAAGACAATTATTTGTATCTTTAGAAAACCATATTCCATAATCATATATTCCATGAACATACCTGATGATTCTCTTAGCTGCTGCAAGATGTGATTCTTTGGGATTTGCTTGAAACCTTGCACAAAGTCCTACACTAAAGCTTAAATCAGGTCTGCTTGCTGTGAGGTATAACAGGCTCCCAATAATACTTCTGTACAAGCTTGCATCAATATCTTTTCCTGCATTATCCTTTGAAAGTTTTAGATTAGTACTAATAGGAGTTTTCATTGGTTTTGAATTCTCAAGTCCAAACTTCTTTTCAACATTTTTGGCATATTTTGATTGAGATATAAATATCCCATCATTCATTTGTTTAACCTGCAATCCAAGAAAGAAGTTTAATTCTCCTACCATGCTCATCTCAAACTCTTCCTGCATCAACTTAACAAACTCATTAATTTTGCTTTTATTAGTTGATCCAAAAACAATGTCATCAACATATATTTGAGTAACAATAAAATAAGTTGATGCATGTTTGATAAACAAGGTCTTATCATTGCTGCCTCTTTTATGACCTCTGTTGATCAAGAAATTTGTCAACATTTCATACCAAGCTCTAGGAGCTTGTTTCAAACCATATAAAGCTTTGTGCAATTTGTACACAAAATCAGGATGTTTAGGATCTTCAAATCCTTTAGGCTGTTCAACAAAAACTTCTTCATTGAGATAGCCATTTAAAAATGCAGTTTTAACATCCATTTGATATAACTTAAAATCAAGCAAACAAGCAATTGTAAGTAGTAATCTGATTGACTCAAGTCTAGCTACAGGTGCAAAGGTCTCATCGAAGTCTATGCCTTCAACTTGTGTGTAACCTTATGCAACTAACCTAGCTTTATTCCTTACTACTTGACCACTTTCATCAGTTTTATTTTTGAAAATCCATTTAGTTCCAATGACATTTGTACCATCTGGCCTAGGAACTAATTCCCATACTTCATTTCTTTTAAACTGATTAAGTTCATCTTGCATAGCTTGAATCCATACCTCTTCTTTTAAAGCTTCTTTCACATTTTTTGGCTCAATTAAGGAAACATAACATGCAAACCTTACCTGATTTCTTACCTTGCTCCGATTTTCATCATGCCATCTGGTGTTCCAATGATAGAACTTGTTGGATGTGCCTTCTGAATCCATGTGGGTGGATTTTTTCTCTCTTCATCATCCCGGATTGAACTTCTGTTCAAATATGAGTTGTCAGATGTTACTGTTACATCTGGTATAATAGCAGCTGTTTTCTCTTTCATAACAGCATCTTCCTTTTTGTTGTTGTCTGAATATGACTTTTCTAAATCTTCTATGAAGTTGGTTATCCTTTCCTCTTATGAGTACTTTGCATAATCATCAAGATCGTCAAATACTACATTTGCAAATTCCATGACAGCCTCAGTTCTCAGATTGTAAACTCGAAAAGCTTTGCTGTTTTGTGCATATCCCACAAAAACTCCTTCATCGCTCCTTGGATCTAATTTTCCTAACAGTTCTCTGTTGTTTAAGATGTAACACCTGCAACCAAAGACATGAAAATATTTCAAATTAGGTTTTCTTCCTTTCAAAATCTCATAAGGTGTTTGATTAATGCCAGGTCTATGAAAAACTCTATTTGAAATATAACAAGCCGTACTTATTGCTTCAGCCCATAGCCTCATGGTCAACTTCTTGCTATTAAGCATTACTCTTGCCATCTCTTGAAGAGTTCTATTTTTCCTCTCCACAATGCCATTCTGTTCAGGGGTTTTAGGAGTTGAAAATTCATGATTAATTCCATGATATTTGCAAAAGTCAACATAGCTAACATTTTCAAACTCCTTGCCATGATCACTTCTTATTCTCACAATTCTTCCGATGTTCCTATTTTGCTCATTGTTAAGCTTGACACAAAGGTTCCTGAAAGTATTAAAAGTGTTAGATTTTACTTTAATGAAATCAACCCAAGTGTATCTAGAGAAATCATCCACACAAACAAATATATATCTCTTAACTATAATGCTTTCAATTTGCATAAGATCCATAAGATCCATGTGAAGCAAATCAAGTATCTTAGAAGTACTAAGATGTGGATTTGATTTGTGTGAACTTCTGATTTGTTTTCCCATTTGACATGGTCCACAAATTTTATCAATTTTGTCATCAAGTTTAGGAACTCCTCTTACAGCACATAACTTAGTTAATTTAACCAAGTCTTTGTAATTTAAGTGTCCTAATTTTTTATGTCACAATTCTAAATCCAAAATCGTAGCATGAAATGCAATTTCTACTAGATAACAATTATCCAAAGATCTATTACCTTCTAGAATGCATTTACCAAAATTATCTAAGACCATGCATTTGTTTTGTGTGAAGTTAACAATATATTTTTCATCACAAATCTGACTAATGCTTATAAGATTAGCTTTCAAGTCTTCCACTAAAAGGACATTTCTAAAATTAGGTAGGCCTTCGACATTCAAAGTCCCTTTACCAATTATCTTACTTGTTGCTTCATCTCCAAAGGTGACATTTCCACCCCTGCATGCTTTAAAATCTGTTAGAAACAATTTATTTTTAGTCATGTGCCTGGAACAACCACTGTCAAAATATCACAGATCATTAGATGCATGATTAAGTGCAGTAAAGGCAATATGACATACTATTTTGTCTTTCTTAACCCACTGCTGTTGTGGTTTTGATAACAGTTTAAATTGTTTTGACCTTTTATGCAAAAGATTCAACAATTTAAATGATCTAGGTCTGATATGTCCCTTTTTACCACAAAAATAACAAATAAGAATGAATTTCCTTACCTTTTCAGGACTGGATTTGAACGAACTTAGTGAAGAAACATACAGTTCATTGCTCTCGAAATTAGAACTTGACTTTGATGAGTTAAGTTCAAGTTTTTTACTAGATGTTGAAGCTTTCACAAAAACTGTTTTTGATGATGATGCACCGTTTCTTTCTGTGTATCCCAGTCCATGTTTGTTCGAGTTATCTCTTCCAAGGTTCAAGACCTGATCAAGTTTGGCTGCTCCAATTTTGAGTTGATCAACACACTTCTTGGTTTCAATCAGTTATATTGTGATTTTCTCAATGTGTACTATTTTGTCTGTTAAAACAGTCTCAAGTTCTGTGATGTGATTTTCCGCATAAGCTTTTTCACATTTCAGAACTTCAATCTCCTTTCTCAAGGTGTTGATTTCTTCTTTCTGGCTCAGCCATTTACCATATAGTGCATTATATGTTTCTTGCAACTCCTCATAATATTCAGGTCCGTCTTCTTCATCTGAATGATCAACACTGTCTTGACAATCTTTTGTTATGTCTGACATAACAACCTTCTCTTTATCTGCTGCAGATGCTGAAAATGCAACAAAATTGTTCATACAATCTTGGTCTTCTAACTTCATTTCTGATTCATCACTCCAGGTTGTTGTCAGCCCTTTGTTTTTCTTCTTGAGATTAGCACATTCAGATTGAATATGTCCATAACCAGAACATTCATAACACTGAATCTGTCTTTTCTTTTCAGGTTGTTTTGGTTTCTTTTTCTCATTTTCCTTGCTGAATTTTCTAAACTTTTCTTCACTTGAGTTTGATGGCTTTCCTTGATTCTTTTTCCTAAAATTTCTTTTCATGAACTTGACATAATTTCTTGTTAGAAAAGCAATTTGTTTAGAATCAGTTTCATCAAGCTAATCACTACATTCTTCATCAGATTTTTCAGCTTTCACATTAAATGCAATGCTCTTACCTTTTTGTTTCCGAGTACTTTGATTTATTTTAAAGTTTTAGAGAATGCCAATCAATTCATCAACTCTCATTTCATCAGTGTTTTTCACTTCCTCAATGGCTATAATTTTAAGTTGAAATTTGTTTGGGACAGACCTAATTATCTTACTAACAACCTTTGCATCGGTGAAAGTTTTACCAAGCATGTATGCAGAATTTGTTATGTGACATATCTTTGAGTAAAAATCAGAAATTGATTCATCCTTATGCATCATTAGATTTTCAAATTGAGAATTCAGCCTCATTAATTTAGATCTTTTAATAGATGCGGTACCTTCATGTTTTATCTCAAGTATGTCCCATGCTTCTTTGGCCGCTTTGCACCTTGAAATCTATCCAAAGTTGTTTAAGTCTACTGCAGCAAAGATTGCATTAAGAGCCTTGGAGTTCCAACTGGGTTGTCAGTATTCTTCATCAGACCATTCGTCCTCTAGTTTAGGTTCGGCATTACCAAAAGCATTCAACTTCGTTGGAGGTGTCCATCCCTTAAGTACACTCATCCAAGCCCTGTCATTAAGTGACTTGATAAACATCATCATTCTTACCTTCCAATATGAATAATTACTGTCATCGAGAATAGGTGGTTGCATTCCAGATCCTCCATTGCGAATAAACTCCATCCTTCCAGATTAATTTGATCGTTTTCTTCACTTGTCTATCAGTGAACCTGCTCTGATACCAATTGAAAATTCTGGAGGTATGCAGTTATAAGAAATATAACAGTTAAACTGTAATGTAAATTGGCACAGGAGGATTTTTACGTGGTTCGGTTATAAAAACCTACGTCTACGGACAGCTATTGAGCTGCAATTCACTATGTTTTTGTTTGTACAATCTTTAGGACCTTTTACAGTGCTGACTCACTCTCACGCACAGACCTAATCTTTTACAAACAAAATCTTCGCAAAGATCCTAAACATTAGTGACACTGCTCACTCTCTGTCACAAATAACTTAACAGAACACTGTTAAGTTACATATAACACCCGATGTCTGATACAGAATTACTTAAATACTCAACCCTCAAGTTATCTCAAGTGTTTACTAATTCACTCAGACGTAAGCAACAACTCATGTATGATTTTTAACTATCATATATGAAAACAAAGACTCAATGAATCAAAGACATAAAGACATCCCTTGGCGTCAAAGCTTTGCAATTATAAAGTCATGGAATGCCGTGATGAACAATCAAAAATCTCTCTTGCGCCAAAGACTCTCTCACTCAATGCTTGCTTCCGACTTTTTCATACATCAATAGATTGAGAGATCTTTATACAATCTTCCTAGAAGTCCTGTAACAATCTCAATCAAGATCACATTAGAATTAGGATAAAACAAAATAGGAAAATGTTTTATAGTTAATTTCCTAAAGTAATAAGGATATATTAACTATCTTCCTATTTTGATTAGGATACAAAATTTTATCCTGATCAAGAGAGAGATAATTGTCAAAATACTTCCTATAATAATTAGCTAGAAACAGTAAAATAAGAATAAAACACTTTAATTACTTTTATCATAAGTTAACCAAAATTTTGAACATGTGTATGTCACATGTTTGACATTAACACCAACAAACTTAAACACTTTTAACTTAAACATAGATATCAATTAATGATCATTCATCTCACCATTTTAATGGTTGAGATTAAAAGTAAAAAAAAAAATTGCATTAAATGATACCAATTCATCGACAAACTCAACCATGAGATTGATGACATGAATGATTACTAATTAATGTCTAGAATTAAGTTAAAATATCTAATTCCATTAAGCAAAGACTTGAGTAAGAGAGGGAAAGATTTCTAAAATTAAAAAGATGTAAGAGTAAAGAGCTTCATGTGATACCAAATACTTTATTAGTTTGGGGGGAAAAAAAAAAGCAAATTCATGGATTGTATATCATAATTTTTATGAATTGTTTGCTATTTAAATACTAATATTATATTTTACTGGATTCAATGAGGATAAATGTAGTATTTAAATAGGAGTTTAGTGTAGAATTTAAAATTTAAAACTTACATAAAAGTCGTTTTGAAAACGCCATTTGGTATGAGGGTTTCTGAGCATGGGAATAGTAATATGATGTCTGACTCTTGTTTGGTTGGCTTATTTAGCATTTTACGCCCTGGAATTGAGCTTTCCCATGAGTTTCAAATGCCCCTCTATTAGGATAATGTGAAACCCTTTCAATACTTGAGTTTCATATTCCTAAGAATCCTAAACTCATCCTTATATAAATTTATTTATTTAATACGTATGTTTATAGCAAATTTAAAAAAGACTACTAAATTATATATATTTGTATAAACTTATATACATATAATAAATGAACTTCTATAAATCTATATAAATAAAAATATAATATGTAAAAAAATGATGTATATGCAAATTAAATTTTATAAAGAATAAAATAATACAATATAAATATTGAAGATAGATATATTTATATAAATATATTATATAAATGTATATATTTATTTATAAATAAATTTAAATTTAAAAAATATAATATATAATATAAAAAATTAAATTTATATGTAAATTAAGTATAATTAAATTATATAAATTTTATATTTAATTTATTTATAAATAAATAAATGTAAATAAATAATATGATATATAAAAACTAAATTTATATGTAAACTAAATTTAAATTAAATTAAATTAAATTATTTTTATTTTAATATATATATAATATAGTATAATATAATATCATGAAAATAATATATTATCTTATATTAAGATAATATATATATATATAAATTTAAAAATCTTCAAAATTATTAATTTCATAAATTTTTAATATCTTTTATTGTATACTAGATCATGAAAAATAACATATGTATTTTTAAGATATTGAAAAAAAATTTCATTATATAGTATTACTCATCTATTGAATAAAATTAGCATATTCCTTTGTACAATCAAATATAGTTTTATGATCTCCACAAGAATGAATAACAAGAATCCTGCGGATAACCAAACACATTAATGTTTCTTTTCCAGGGATTAAATTTACATATTCCACTTTCCTAGGAATGTGAATCCCATTCCCATAAAATTAAACCCTTATGTCAAACGACCCCTAAGGTTGAAGACAGTAAAAGAATATTATTGGTGATGCGTTCGAAACTAGCAAGTATACTAGTCGCACAAGTAATAAAGTGATAAGTAGATATCATTCCCACGAGGATTGATTCTAATTGAATTTGTTATTCAAAAGCAACAACAGAATAAATGGTGGGGGGGGGGGGGGGGTTCGTTGATGGATTAATTAAATGAAATATTAATGTAAATGCACAATAACACAACACAAAGTAAAATGGAGTGAAAAATCAATGAGAGACACTTGGTTAAGGTTCTTTCTCTGCCACAAGATATGAATTTGTGAATTAACATAGAATTGTAATCCAATTACAGCATTGAAGTTATCAACCGTAGATAACAACAAGCTCTGTTATCCCAATCTTTCCTTACTTTGTTGTTAAATAAAACAAGCTCTTTATTTAATCTCTATCCATTAAACAACCTAGAACAAGCTCTCTAAGTTTAATTCAATGGAAGCATTACGATAAGAAAGATAGGTTGATCTAAGCAATAATCACACAAGTTCGGATTATTTAACCTAGGTTGTATTTTCCAATTGCAATCTCTGATCACAATTTTGCTACTAATGATTGGAAATTTAAGACAATTACGGATCAAGATTTCTAATCTAGCAATAGACAACAACCAGATTATATTCAGTTGGCCACCCCAAATACAATCAGCAAGCAATCATAAGCATTAAATATGAGAAAATACAAGCAACTTCAATTAGAGAATTGGATAACAACTTCTTACACAATCAACTCACAAAAACCATATCAAAGGCTTTGAAATCACCCTCAACCAATTCAGATTCAGTTACACATGTTCAAAAATGTGATAAATACAATACAACATACAAATTTTCCAGAAAATGAAAGGGAAGGGAAAAACTTAGCAATTCTGATGTAAATCTCTTTGAATTATAGTTCTTCCTCTTTCCAAGCTTTCTTTCTCCTTCAAGAACTCCAAAAGATGAGAGAAATCCAGAGCTGCAGCCTCCAAGTCGTTTCCCCCTCTTCAAGTTATCAAAATAAAACCCTAAAATATGTTTATATACTCTGCTACAGTAACTTGCTACAGTGTTTTAATAACATGTTACAGTGATATATGGAATTACAAATATACACTTCTCATACCATTTTTATCACAACTTTCGGTAAACTACATAAATTCGTGAACCGTAAATTTCTCAAAAAAATAGACTTCGAGAGCTTTCCAATGGTATATAGCATGTTATCCGGTTAATTGTATATCGATACAATCAACTCCGAGAAATTGGTTGATTAGCAGAGGTGAAAATGAAGGGTTTTACTCCAATTTTTGTGCAAGTTCCTCCAAAACTCCTATAAACATCAAAAACCACACAAAAACATAAAAATACCAAGGAATATAGCAAAGAAACATAGACGGAATTGATATGAAAATGATATATAAATAGACACCTATCAAATTCCCCCACACTTACACTTTGCTAGTCCTCGAGCAACTACAACGATATTAATCGAAACAGAATCAAAGAAAAATTAAAACAACACAAATGCTTCAACTTGCAAATAGGCCTCAAAGATTGTACTTAATTATAACCCAAGGAAAACTTCAAAATTATGCACTTGATCAAAAATTTCATTTCAAAGATTAGTTTCGCTCTACTTTAATTCCTTTTGTGTGTGTGTGTAGAGCCATTTTCACATAATCACTTGTAACTCGGATGAGTTTAGGCATAAAAATGAATCGTATTTAATAGTGAAGATACGTGTATAAATGAACTCCATAGGCCTGCTTTTCAAGTCACTCTCCACTAATATAGACAAGCACAATACCAAGGATCAAGTAGGACTTTATTAAGCTTGTAATGTTTGGCTTGGTGAAGGTATGATAAAGGATAATAATTTGGCTCAAATCACCCACAAACACATAAATCATTCAAGATTATGTAGAGCTCAACCACATAACATAAAAAAAATTTGTTCGAATTCACCAAGTGACTCCCCCAAATTTATTCAGAACACTCAATCTCTCTTTTTATTATTGTTTTTTTTTACACAAAAGAAATTACACCCCCACACTTTGTTGTTTCATTCTTTTTAATAACACTCAAGGGTATAGATCTCTTTTTCTTTTTTTTTCTTTCTTTTCTCTTTTTTTTCTTTTCTTTCTTTTCTTTTTTTTTTTAACTGCTACAATTCCCCTCCCCCACAGTTAAACAACACATTATCCTCAATGTGTAAGTACGTGGACAAGAAGTACAGATTGGTTCTTTGTTTTTTTTCTTTTTTTTTTTACAAATACAATAAAACTCACTTGTATTGCTCATGACACAACCCAACCTCCTCTAACTTCCCAAAACCCGAACATAGCTCAAAATGTAATCGTGAATGATCTACATGCTCATAGGTAAGGGATAAACTGTTTGCAAAAAAAAAATTCATTTGAGGTTAAGAAATCTTTTAGTGAGTTAACAAGAAAAAAACAAAAGGCTTACAAAGGCTCAAAGGGGTAACTAGGGATCAATTTTAATAAAGGTTGGCTATTAAGGCTCAAACGGTCCAAAGATGGCCTAAATCATTTCCCCAATGTTGCACAGTCTAGGATTTCGCCTCGAGTGACCATCAAACAAGTTCTAGAATTCATTGAAATCTGAAGAAACATTTAAATTACATAAACTTTCTCTAAGTGAACAAATAACTCAGTGATAATAGCTCAGTGCTCAATGTTGCGCAAGGAATCAAAAGCAAAGCGAAAAACAATAAACATTTCAAGCACACAGATCCATGCATCATTTATCATTTTCCAAGAGTTATTCTTAATTCAATCATTATCTTATCATCAACCCACAAAATGCAAGAAAAGAGGTACGTGGCGTTGTTACACCTGAGTCAAGATTGTATATTTCAACAATCCTTAGGACCAGTAGCCCGCAGACTTAAGGTTTCCAGCCTATATACCTTTATTATGAAAGAACAAAACAAGAAACAAGACACTTCAAACAACATGAAATAAACAAACTACAGATTTATTGAGAGAGAATGCGTTTCAAGAGTTAAGAAAACCCCATATTCTGCCATTCTCAGGTTTTTCCACAATTTTTTTTTTCGAATCAAAACTGATAAAGACAAAAACACACAACAACTCTAAATTACACAAAACTAAACTTACTCATAAAATAACAAAGTCCAACAAGTCAGCAAACAAAAACAAGTCAGTTAGAATGGGTCTAAAAAGTTTAGAAGTTAGCCTCCTTATTCAGCCATTATGGATTGAAGAGATCCAGAATGCGTTTCAAGAGAACTTGAACTTTTTAAGCCACCACTCTAAAAACTAAGATTAGAAAATATTACCTGGGGCGAAAGAAACAACCTGAAAAATCTCAAAATAAATAACATGAAAAACTTCAAATAAACACAATAAAAAGAAAGCAAACAAAAACGAAGCAAACCAGCAAATAGAGATTACAGATGGAGTGTTAAATCCAGTTTACGCCTCTTATTGCCTTCTCCAAACCAATCTATCCGAGCTATTGCTGGATCAGGCGAATAGACAAATGCTTGTAATTTGTCAATTAACTCCCCTGCAGTTGAAGCTGTAACCAGGATTTGCCTCGCCGACTGTGAGATGAAGTTTTTTTCTACTGCTTGATCAAGAAAAGACAACAAACCATCAAAAAAATTATTGACATTTAACAAACCAATGGGTTTCCGATGGATGTTTAGCTGTGCCCAAGAGATGATTTGAAATATCTCCTCTAATGTACCATAACCACCGGGCAAAGCTATAAATGCATCAGATTTAATGACCATATGTGCAATACGCTCATGCATGCTAGAGACCTGTAACTCTTCCCCCATTGTGTTGCCTACGATATCTCGTACAGCTAATGGTTTAGGGATAATGCCGAGAACTTTGCTTCCTCCTAAGGATGCAGCTGTCGACACACACCCCATTAACCCAAGACTACCCCCTCCATAAATCAAATGAATACCCCTCGCAGCTAATGTCCTACCAAGATCAAGAGCTGCTGTTGTAAACTCTCCATCTTTACCAAATTGCGATCCACAAAATACGCATATATTTTTGAATCGCCGAATTGGTGTTTTCTCCATTTCTACAAGTGCTCTAAACTTGTGTAAGACAAAGATGCACGTTAGTATTATGTGATTCAAGTGCAAGACAGGTTATGAAATGACATTTCAAAATATGCAGCATGGATATATACACACGTAAAACTCTCAAATTTGACACATGGGGACATAATTTCAGTGGGGGTTGCTCGATGCAGATTTATCGCCCCGAGATTTGAAAAAATAGATATGCTTTCGGTGGGGTTTGACAAAACCTCCACACTTGTCGCCCACGTGTGCATGAAAAATGGAGATAAACTTTCGGTGGGGTTTGAAAAAAACCGCCACACTTGTCTCCCACGGGAAGCATGAAAAGTAAAGATATACTTTCGGCGGAGGTTGACAAAACCTCCACACTTGTCTTCCACGTGTGCTTATATCATGGGGTAGTCATCTGGTTTGTCAAAAAGAAACTTGAAATTAAAACAAACAAAATCAACAAACAACAACAACACAAAAACAACATTGATAATCAGATCAAACGAAATAAGAAAAAAAATTCGACGACAACAACAACACACATTCAAATATACAAGTAGTTGTGATTGTGGCTCATATCTTCCTCTGGTTTTACGTCCAGTAACGGCTGAAACGCCTTCTATGAGTCGGGGATTTGCTTCCCATCCAGTTTTCTTATAACTGGCAAACAGGGTCGTTTTTAGTCAGATTCCCTAGACTATAACACTGCAATTCATCACGAAATTGTGTCCATAGATTAAGCAATTCAAGCTGAACAAGTCCACAAGAATGTGACTCAAGAGTTAATAAAACATTATCCAGCGACTCATTACTCAGACCATTCTTAATAAATAAGAGTTTATCTTCTCTATTCCCGGACACAAAACCTAATAAACAACAAGTCTGGTTACAATTCCATCTGGCACATTTATAGCATACTTGTAACCTCTTCGCTCTTCGCCTCTTGGCGTAGTAGCTCTTTCCTAAACCAGGCATGTATTTTGCGAGATTAATGTCAGGCTCACCTGACCAATCTCACCTTGGCTTCGATAAGCCATCGGATATCAGCAGGCACATTTAGGAGCATCAATGCCAAAGTCTAGTCATCCGTACTTTATAAATTTTAAACACAGCATTTTGAGGAAGTGAAGGGAAATATTTATGAAGGTTCGATAGACAGATATCAGCATCCTTAAGAAGAGGAGAAACGGAGAGAGTAGTACAGCTAATGATGATTGAGTTTGTTTTTCTCCAAGATACTGCACGTTTCAAACCTTCCAGCAATGACTTCAGCTCCCGTTCAAGCAATGACTTCAGCTCCCGTTTGGATGTTTCCTCAAGCTGTTGCACAAATGAATTCAAAGTACGGAATAATCAAAATTAAACAAAAGGAAGGAAAAAAAAAGAGCAGAAACGAAACTAAAGACACATAAAAGAGATAACAACACAATAGCAAACAAAAGTAAAAAAAAAAAAGTAAAAAATATAAAAACAAATGAGACAGATGGCAAAGAGAGATAAAACCTGATCAATTGGATGGCCTACGAAAGGAATCTCCTTGAGACACAAAAATCGATCATTATTACCTCATTTTATTTTTCTTTTCTTCTTTTTTTTTATTTTTCAAAAAAATTGGGTTGCCTCGAATAGCGATTGGTTTAACATCCTCAGCCCGACGTTGGTCCATTCATGGGAGGGTTCCAATCTCCGCTGTGCTTCTCTAGTGGGCTTGGATCTTTTTTCCAAACAAGAATTGTTGCAGCAATGGTGGCCTTGGATGTTAGCAATCGGTCCACCAAAATAGGTATTTGTGATCTATAAGTACTTGGACGAGTTTCTCTTCTTGTAGTGGTGCAAGGCCCATTTCTATTATAACTGGCAAAAAATCATTCTCACCCAAAAACACATGCCTCAAATAATTTGGAAGTAGCTTAAGCTCCAAGGTTTTGGCTTTCATCACAGAAGGAAGAAGTTTCTCATTAGATAAAGAAAATTCAATGTACAAAACATCATACCTGTTTGTGATTATAGCTATAGTCTCATCTAAGCATGCCATAGCTTCCTCCACTTCTTTGGACACTTGTATCAACCTTCTTAGTTCTTTGGAATTTTCGGTCCCTATGTGCTCACTAATAGCCATTTCTAATCCATCCTTGCGAGTTAACTCAAAACATTGTTGTGGCAAAGAATCAATAATGCCAACTGCAGAAACAGAATGCAAGTCACTAGGGTACCTCACTGCCTCGAAATTATTGAAACAGATCACTTTGCCACCAAACTCCATGGTGAAAGTGCCATCATGAACATCAATCTTGGTTCTAACATTTTTCAAGGATGGTCTCCCTAAAAGAATCGAAGTTGGATTAGGAGATGTCTCATCCTCTATTTCAAGGACATAGAAGTTTGCTGGTTAAACCAATTGATTCACCTGCACAAGCACATCTTCCACAACTCTTTTGGGATATGCATTAAAATGATCAGCAAACTGAATGGTAATACCGGTTTTCGCAAAAGGTCCAAGATTTAAAGAAGCATAAATAGAATATGGCATGACATTAATAGATGCTCCTAAATCTAATATAGCTCTTTTAAACTTGGTATTACCAATGGTGCATGGAATGATGAACGTACCTGGATCTTTGCATTTTGGAGGAATTTTTCTTTGCAATACAGCAGAAACAATTTCCCCCACACTTACTTTCTCATTTCCCTTCAACTTTCTCTTGTTGGTGCATAACTCCTTGAGAAATTTTGTACAACGAGGTACTTGCTCAATAGCATCCAGAAGTGGTATATTTACCTCGATTTTATGAGAAGTTTCCAGGATTTCTTGTTCTTGTTTCTCCTTCGATTGTGCAAATCTACTAGGAAAAAGTGGAGGAGAAACATATGAAGGAATGGGAGTTATAGGATTTACCTGAGAAGTCAGTGTTTTGTTCATGGTGGAAGTGGTGTCATCTCCTTCATCAGTTTGTGATTTCTTTGGCAAGACATCTAATTGCTCTCCATTTTGCAAAGTTATCGCACAAGAATTCTCTCTTGGATTGATCACCGTTTGACAAGATAATTTTTCTGAGTCTTGGCCCTCGAATTTGCTCATGCTAGTAGCCAATTGTCCCATTTGATTTGCCAGGTGTTGGATACTTGCCCCAGTTTCCTGTTGGAATTGCATTGTGTTAGTGGCAAGTGCATTAACAATATCCTGGAGTGACATACCTGAGTTTTCTGGAGATGGTTGTGGTGCTAGTTCTGGCATTGGTGGTGGTTGCATTTGAAATGGTTGCTGCACTCTAGGTTGATTGAAACCTTGCAGCCAATTTGGTATGCCATTTGGGGCGATCGGTTGATGATTCCCGTAACTAAAATTGGGGTGATCTTCCCATCTGGCATTGTAAGTGTTAGAGAAGGGATCACACCATTGCCTTGTTTGTCCTGGAAATTCACCTATGGCATTGGCTTGTTCCATATCTCCTTCTTGTAAAGTTGGATACATGTCGATTGGATGCTCTATGGTAGAATATACCCCACATTCATAAGATTTCTGCATATGTCCTACAGCCATGTTTTCCACAAGAAAGGTTAGCTCAGAAAGTTGTTGTTCAATGTTCGGAGTACTTACCTCATTTACTCTCCATGGTAGTTGTGGCTCAAATCCGATGCTGAATTGTTGGAAGTTTACTGCCATGTCGCCTAAACACAAACAATCAGAAAAGGAAAACAAAAAAAAACACAAATCAACAATGAAAACAAAATAACAAATCGATTAGAAAATCAATCCCCGGCAACGGCGCTAAAAACTTGATGCGTTCGAAACTAGCAAGTATACTAGTCGCACAAGTAATAAAGTGATAAGTAGATATCGTTCCCATGAGGATTGATTCTAATTGAATTTGTTATTCAAAAGCAACAACAGAATAAATTGGGGGGTTTTGTTGATGGATTAATTAAATGAAATATTAATGTAAATGCACAATAACACAACACAAAGTAAAATGGAGTGAAAAATCAATGAGAGACACTTGGTTAGAGACACTTGGTTAAGGGTTCTTTCTCTGCCACAAGATATGAATTTGTGAATTAACATAGAATTGTCATCCAATTACAGCATTGAAGTTATCAACCGTAGATAACAACAAGCTCTGTTACCCCAATCTTTCCTTACTTTGTTGTTAAATAAAACAAGCTCTTTATTTAATCTATATCCATTAAACAACCTAGAACAAGCTCTCTGAGTTTAATTCAATGGAAGCATTACGATGAGAAAGATAGGTTGATCTAAGCAATAATCACACAAGTTCAGATTATTTAACCTAGGTTGTATTTTGCAATTGCAATCTCTGATCACAATTTTGCTACTAATGATTAGAAATTCAAGACAATTACGGATCAAGATTTCTAGTCTAGCAATAAATCACAACCAGATTATATTCAGTTGGCCACTCAAATACAATCAGCAAGCAATCATAAGCATAAAATATGGGAGAATACAAGCAACTTCAATTAGAGAATTGGATAACAATATCTTGCACAATCAACTCACAAAAACCATATCAAAGGCTTTGAAATCACCCTCAACCAATTCAGATTTAGTTACACATATTCAATCAGAATAACAAATACAATACAGAGAAATTCCAGAAAATGAAAAGGAAGGGAAAAACTTAGCAATTCTGATGTAATGAATCTCTTTGGAATTGTAGTTCCTCCTCTTTCCAAGCTTTCTTTCTCCTTCAAGAACTCCAAAAGATGAGAGAATTCCAGAGCTGCAGCCTCCAACGTTTTCCCCTCTTCAAGTTATGAAAATAAAACCCTAAAATGTGTTTAAATACTCTGCTACAGTAACTTGCTACAGTGCCCCGTATTTAATAACATGCTACAGTGATATATGGAATTACAAATATACACTTCTCATACCATTTTTATCACAACTTTCGGTACACTACATAAATTCGTGAACCGTAAATTTCTCAAAAAAATAGACTTCGAGAGCTTTCCAATGGTATATAGCATGTTATCCGGTTAATTTATATCGACACAATCAACTCCGAGAAATTGGTTGATTAGCAGAGGTGAAAATGAAGGGTTTTACTCCAATTTTGTGCAAGTTCCTCCTAAACTCCTACAAACATAAAAAACCACACAAAACATAAAAATACCAAGGAATATAGCAAAGAAACATAGACGGAATTGATATGAAAATGATATATAAATAGACACATATCAATTGAATTTGTATAATCAGTTATGTATCAACTAAAGCCCTACCTAAGTGAGGCAATTGCCTAGGGCTATCTTTAGGAAGGGCTCATTCTTATAGTTAATTAATAATATGATATGGCTATTTGCACCTACATTTTTTTTTATGGGAAAATGTCAAAGACTTTCTCTATCTTTCATAAAATTACCAAGTACAAACACTTTTCGTTAGCTCATATCAGTGATAATTCTATCTTTTTTAAAAGCTATTATAAACTACCCTTCATTAGTATAGATATTTGATAACATCAGCGTTTCGTCCAAAATCTTTGCAATTACCGATAATACCCATTATAATACGAAAATAAAGAAAATTTTGGGTAGTGGAGATTCAAACCTAAGATATAGAGAAAATCTTCTGCATTACCACCGTGCCAACCATTATCTTTTAAGATAACATTCACAGAATATTTTTTTTTTTAAAATTTTTCAACTTGATATTAAGAAAAAAATCAACAAACAAAGACACCAAGCCAGTCACCGACGGCCATGCATTACAGCACCACTAGAAACACCACGACGATGTTTGGGGAGGAAGCCAATGGGCAACGGGTTGAGGAAGAGAAGACTTTGTAGCACTCTAATGCTTCCTCAAAATAACCTCCTTCAACAAACCCATTAATCAAGGCGGTCCAAGAAATCATGTCTCTTTGAGGCATTTCATCGATCACATTAACTACATACTCAATCTTCCCATTCCTCGTACACCGATCAATCATTGTATTCCAAGAAAATATATATAACACAAAAACAGGTTATTAAGTTTTCAATATTTGAAAATAAAATGAACACACCATATCAATAAATTTGGCTTCTTGACTCAATAACAATAAAATGAGCACACCATAACCCTTCATTTCAAGCTCTAGGTGGTCAGAGGGCAAGCCACAAGAAGCCAAAGGCAGCAACAAAGGAGAAGAAATCATCACTTGTGGTGGTGATAAAGGAAGATTTTGATCAAGAGACTGGGAATCAACTCAATAAGATTAGCAGTAGCAGTCCTGTTTCTTTGCAAGTAAGTGTTGCAGCTAACAATAAGGGCAATAATGATCATGAGTGTTCGATTTGTGGATAAGCGTTTACGTCAGGACAAGCGCTTGGTGGCCACATGAGGCGGCATAGAGTAGCTGCAACAACTGTTCATGTTACTGCATGTAATAATCATCAAGCAGGCATAGCAATCAGTGTTGATACAAGCACAACAAATGAGTCCAACAGTGGTGATGATCAACATCATCTAGTCAAGCCAAGAAGTATTATACGGTTGGATCTTAATCTTCCAACACCGGAAGATGATCATCACCAAACAAGTTCTTGTCTTCTCTGCCCCAACTTCGGTTGATTGCTACTACTAAATTACAAAATTAGCAAAGTTATTATGAACATCCATCTTCTCAGGTGAATTGGAAGACAACGTGTTTACCGTGTTGAAGAGAGAGGCGTGAAAGAGACGAAGATGGGTAGGTGGTTGTTGTGTACAGAGAGAAGGGAAAGGGGTGAAGATGGGATTAGGGGAGAAAAAGTGTTATAACATGATAATTTTACAAAAGACAGGGTTAGTGTGCGATATCATGCCATTTTTTTTAATTAATACACCCACTTACTAAATAATTATTTTCTTAAATTTAAAATATCAAATTTTACTTTATAAACCCATTCTAATATCAAATATAAATTATTGTATCAAAATAATCCAATTATCTTAACTCCACACCAAATATATATTCTGAAGCTACAAACTTCGTTACGTAAGATAGAACTATAACAGTTATATCAAATATAACAAAAGGTAATTAAAAATACACAAAGAAGATTAACGTAGTTCAGCTATAATCAGCCTACATCCACAGGCAGTCAAGTTGTAATTCACTATAATGTTCACATTTATAAGGACTAGAAATTTACAGTTGATGAACTCCCCGTTCACTCACATTCACCTATCATATATAAACAACATTCTAATCACCTATAACTCTATCCATAGCAAACCAACTCTTTCTTTGCTGCACTTCCCACAATTTGAGTCCCTCTCAAATTGTATTATAAGTTTCCAATGAGATAACTCCACTCTTCTAGTTAATCACAGTCATGATAAGTGAATAATACTTATCACTACTCAAGATAAACTCATAAAGCTTGCACACAAAATGTTATAAGACATAAATAAAAGACCTCTAGTTAATAATACCATCCTACTGCATCATCTTCTAAGGATAACATGAAATACTTTAATATATACTCCTTTGACAAAGGAGTGGTGGCCATGATAGCAACATACGACCACAAGTGAGTTTTTGGGTTGCCCTCTCCATTGAACTTGAGCAAATCTAGCATGCAAAACTTTGGTGGCAAGTCACTGTCTCCAATCAGTAAAATGTCATCTAGGTCTTTGACCCTCTTCAACCCTTTCTTCTTTAAGAGAGACTAGACCTTCTCTATATCCTTGTCCAATTACCTGACCAATTCGGGCTCATCTTGGTTGGCTGGGCCTTTCCCCTTATCTCTACCTTGGCTAGTCTCACCCTTATCACCACTATTACCTTCGGGCAGCAGCTGGTTCATGCGGTTAGGCCTATTTTGTATAGCTTTAATGAGTTAGGTCATTTGTTGTTCGGTGCGGTCATATCGGATCTCAATTGGATTATCTCTTGATTATTGTTGTTGGGTGCCATTTCAACTATTGGTTCCTCTTGTCTTCTCAAATGACCACCTTGTCTAACTCAAGCTATGATGGTTGCAAAATAAATGTGTTAATGCCATGCATGCATGTATGCATGATATGATGCATGCTCATACAAAGGCATAGACAGACTTTCAGCCTTCCAACCTTATTCCTCCCACACACGTGAGGTTAAGTCTCTTTTTCCAAGATTTTTGGACTCATTTCCAAGTCATCATCATGGGATGTGAGAATACGAGATTTTTTCTCCTAATTCTAATCATAAAAGTTGATATTGGATTCTCCATGATTACCATAACATTAGCTCTATATCCCATGATAACTTTAACTCATGGCACATATCCCCATTTTGTTCTCATGGGTGATTTAATATACGGCATTCGTTCATGGTTCCATGAGGTTGAGTCAGTGTTATTCAAATCATGTGAAATTTACATCCATGGACATGCATTTCAATATGCCTTTTGGATATTCATCCTATTAAAAATTTCTAGATTCATTTACACGGGCTTGAGTTTCAAGGGTTCAATGATTTGGGCTCTTTTGAGCGAGAGATGTCCCTTTAGGCCGGTCTTTTTTAATACCAAGTCAATGGTACGTACTCAAAGGTGGTGACACTAGCATGAGTCATCTAAGGGTCGAATGGAGCCAAAGACTTCTTATGCCAATGCCACACAGCTAGTTTAGGCATTTCGTGCTCATTGTTTGCAAAGTGTGGTGATACAAGGACTCAAAATAACAAAGTAAGATATTAGAATTTGGTACTCCAATCGGAATTAACTTCTCTTATCCCTAGTGGAGTCGCTACTGTGAACGAGTCTTGCATCATGCCAGAGCATTTGTGATCATGACACTATGTCAAAGCCTATTTCAAGACTTTAAGGAACACAAATGAGCTATGGACACATCTGGAGAATGGAGTCACCACCCAATTATTCAATTGGCAATAAATAGGGGCAATCTAAACCCTCGTTTGAGGATCTAAACTACCCTCGTCCCTTCAGAGATGGACTCAAGAAGTTAGGTACGAGCCATTCGTCTCGCCCGGATCTAAATCCAGCCTCCACTAGGGTATACCAAATAAGAATAACTTATATTGTTATACAGTCCGCCTAAGTTGTTTGTTTTATGCACACATTATTCATTTTATCTTTCTAAAGACAAGTAAGGTGATTTTCAATTAATAGCAATTGTATATTCATACAAAGAAAGAGGGAGGAGAATAAAGTTATAATCTTTTTCAAACATGGGGGATAAGGGATAGGATTACAACAATTGTTCTTCAACAATAAAGTAAATTTACTTATAAACACTTCAAATATTCAATGATATAAAATATTCCATACATAGCATATTCATATAATAAAAGCATTCAATTCAAGATTCAATAAATAAGGAATTCTTCACCACTGTATTTGAGTCTATTCCATGTTTATCAAGCCTATACATGCATATTCATACATATATTCACTTATTCTAAGTGATGGTCTTTTCCCATCAATGTGAGTGCATCACTATTTCATGGCATCATACAATTAATCATTCATATATCTAAACATGGCAATTATTCAAACAAATCAATTAAAATCATACACAAAGCCATAATCTAAAATCATGGAACTTATACCTAGATTTGATAATTCTTATCGTGGTAATTCTACCTCTTCCTTGCTATTCTAGCATAATTCAATTGATAATGTAGATTCTAAATATGGAAATTCTAGACTAGGCATATCATTTCTAGCCTAGTCATGGTTATCATAGCATATTCTAGCCTAATTCAATCAATCATAGCAAAACATGGCTACTCTAGCCTAACTCAAGCAATCAAAGCAAATCATGGCAATTCTTGCCTATTCTATGTTATTTCCTAGTATACTTCAAAGCATTTATAAATCTTCCTAGTATGATTCTAATCATGTGCTCTTAAACATAATTCTAAACATGTACTCCTATCATGACTCTAAGCATTAAAAAATGAATAAAATCCCTATTCATGGTTCTAAATAAGAGAAGGAAAGATGACTTACCTTGACAAACATTTCCACCTCGCAAGATAAATAAAGGGTTAAACAATTCATAAAACCCCTAAACATGCTTCTAAGCATTAAAATGAAACCTAAACATGTTTATTCAAAGCATAAACAAACATAAACGTACTTATTCTAAAGCAAGCAAATTAAATAAGAAAATAGGAGGGAGAAGAGAGAACTACTCTCAAGACATACCCTTTCTGAATTTAGAGCAATAGAATGCCTAAAAAAATATTAAACTAGAAAAGACTCTTTGAATTCGCAAGTATATCTTAGAGAGAGAGACAAGAGAAGATTTCAGTGTGTGTTGAAAAGTGAGGAGAGGGAGTATTTACATAGTTGAGGGTTGAGTTGGAAAAAGGAAGGCAAAAAACAAAAATGGAAGGTTGTTAATGACATTTTCCAAAAATGAGTGGAGGACAGTAGGCCAGCTGTGTGAGGAGCATTGGCTGGTAGTGGGTGGACCGCCGGCTGGTTGTGGCCCACCAAACCTTCAGTTTTGCATTTTTTCAATATAGTCCCTTTTGACCTTCATTCGTATGATCGCGAGTAACTCTTTGAGTTCAACTCTGAATCATGATTGTAAAATTCTGTGAAAACTAGACATCTGTAGCTTTGCAACGGTGTATGGTTCATCATTAGATTACTCCTGGATTAATTTCTATGATTTTTCAAAGTCATGTCTTAGTTTTCAAAGCTTTCAGTCGGTTTTTCCTTAACTCTCTTCTTTTTGCTTCCAAGGGCATTTTGATCATTTCCTTTGCTCTTTATTCATCATAGAGCCCCAAATATCAGGTGTCTATAGTCCATCCGCCATTGATTATCATTTTCAAAAATTAGAGCTTTAGAAACAATAAGAATGGCTTTATTTGGCTTATCATTGGTCTTCTTATGTTGTGGACAATTTGCCTTAAAATGACCAATGTTACAACACATGAAGCATCCACATTTCTTCTTGTTATTATTCTTGCAGTTGCCTTGCTTCCATTTGGGATTTGACTTACGCTTCTTGGAGTTGTTATTCTTGGGTTTTTGTGAACTTTCTGCCACAAGGAGAGTATTAGCACTATCGCCACTTTCTCTTTTTTGTTGATTTTGACGAACTTCTTCAATAGCTAATATGGCAGGTAAGGTTACCATTGACAATTGTTTTTGTCCATATGTTAAAGAAGTAACCACTTGATCTCAAGAAAGAGGTAAACTATTGAGTAAAGTTGTGACTTGCATCTTGTCAAGAATTTCATAACCAACATTGGATAGATCTTTGAAAATTAATTCTAATTTCATAATGTGATCAACCATGCTATCTGTTTCAGACATGTGAGTCTCACTATATTACTACATAAGCCATTGTATATAAGTATCAGACTTGGGACCATATTTCTCTATTTAAATATCCTTGATCTCTTTAACAGTTTCAAAATTCTCATAACGAGGAAAGAGATCATCTTGCATATGGTATAAAATAGTGGCTTTAGCTAATTCATTGTCCCCTCCCACTTGGCCAACAGAAAATCACCAATTGTAGGCTTCATCTTTTTCAAAGCATATAACGTTTGCTCATGTGCTAATAAATAAGAGATCTCATGCTTCTAAATGCAAAATTTTTTATTAACAAGTCTTTTGACTTAGCGCTTTCAATTGGAGCTTTGTTTGCCATGATCTCAAATTTATTTATAACTTGAGCAATAGAAAACAATTGCAATAAGAGTCAATATCCCAATTGCTACTAATCACAAATACAACTCAATCAACCAACCACAGCCAGTCAATTAGTAATAATAATCTAAGAAAACAAAACTACTACTTATGTGTCTACAATGTATTAAATATAAGAAATAAGAGAGTATCAAACAACACTTACAAATTGTTATGCAACCCTTGATTTTTGTTTTTGAGTTTTTATGTTTAAATCCTCAAATTCTATAATTTGGAGTTGTCAAAACAAAAATCTGATGGCATGAATCAGTTCAGAAGGCTCAAAACCTTTGGAAAACAATTTTGATGAAATTTTGAGATAGTTTTGCCCTTGAATCGGTTAAAAACTGTAAAACCGAATTAAAACAGTTTGGAAAGAAGAAGTGGATCGGTTCAACTAGATTACCGGTCAGATGAAACAGAAGGCGCTTAGGTCAGAGCACGGATCCTCTTTTGAGCCACTGCTGCTCTGCTAGTTGCTGCTGGTTGCTTGCGTGTTTTGCATGCACCCACTCCACGCACATGGGCTGTATCCTCCGTGTGTGCTACACGCTTCAATCATCACTTGCTCTCTTCCAATTTTTCTACCATTTTGCACTTCAATTGCAACATTTTCAAACTTTTTTTTCATCGATTTGCAACAAATTTGCTATAAAAAAATCACAGATTTTTGTACAGTAATTCTAATATTCACAATTTTGTTTTTGTGAATCTTTATTTTTGCATTTAATTATCCAAAAACAATTTCAAATGAACTAAAATTGTGACCAATAAAAGAGAAATCCTCTTGATCACTTTTCTATTCAAATAGACTATACCTTCTAGAAAATCACAATGAGCACTAAAACGATGAACCTTGTACGATTTGATTTTTCCAGAAAAAAGTACAAATAGAGCAATTCAAACTTGAATTGCTTGAGAGATGATAATGCCCTCGTTGCATAACATTGTAAAAATAGAGACACTGCAAAACCCAAATAAATCTGTAAATTTGGAAAAACTTCAGAATCCAAATGTGTGAACCTGCCTTTAACACTGAAGAATTTTATATGAAATTACACAACTTGCTATTAGGCTATTGGGTAGATATAGACTGAGTAATACTGAGTTATGTAATTTGGAATGAATAGATTACGGTGAACAAGGGTCCTATTTATAAACGTAAAACAGTGTATTGTTCACTAACCAACATACCTATATTATTACATAGTTGCCTGTAACTACTAGTAACCAACTAGCAGTTAATTATACTAATTACCAACATGTCTCTTGATAAAAAGTACTTTTTCAAGGAGATTGAGTGCACCATATTTATGGTAAACCCTATCTCATGGAAACCTACGTTTCACTATATATGTTTATATTGATTTGATCACAAATGTATTTCTTCAATCATAACTAACATCATTTTTTCCTCGAGACATAAAAATTTTCTTTGGTTTCATTAAATTTTTGTTGACTTGAGTTTTAAAACAAATAGGCTAGATGTTTATTAATAAATTTGGAATGGATGATGATTAAAAACAAGTAGGTGCAGAGTTTAAAAGACACTTAATGTGTGTTTCGCTGTGTTGTTGCATAATAGCTTTTATATTCTACTTCTAGCTATAACTATTTTAGTGTTTAGTAAATACTTTAAAAATTAATATTTCAGGAACTTGCTATATAGAGAATCTATTTTTATATTAGATTACAAAAGCAAGCTAGAGGCAATTCTTAAAAATCAAATTTTGAAAAGTTAAAATTTGGATAAACCAAAATACCATAATTATCCCTGTAGGATAATGTAAATCCAAAAATACCATTATATATTAAAAATTTAAATAATTTATTTAATACATTAAAAAATTATTTTTTATAATAATTTTTTTAAAAAAAAATTGCCAACATTAGTCACTACTAGTCACTAAAAGGTCATGTGTTGTCATTGGCAGTCGGGATTTAGGTGTGTCTGACAACACCATGACTACCTCTAGAATCGTCGTCAACCGCACTCTTGACATCAGTAGATATATCTGCCTTTTCAACTGTCGATCTGTAGGATCTAACACTTAAAGTTTTGGCCTCAATGAAATGGCAAATATATCAATGGATACAGAGACCACGTTTGACAACAATTGTAAAGGTGGTGGCGATGTCGTTGACGTGCCACTTCGACGGTAGCCGATGGCTGTAGTGGTTGGTGTTCGACAATTGTATTTTCAATTTTATTTATTTTATTATTTTAAATAAAAAAGTAATAAATATATTTATTTTAAATTATTTTTTTAATATTATAATTTTAATAATATTTAAAAATTTTTTTGGATATTTTTGTATTTTTACTAAAAATTAGATTTTGAAAATCAGGTTAACCAAACATATATTAATAGCTTTTGGACAACATAATAATTTTGAAAAAATTATTTTATCAGATACTTATAACTTTTCGAGATAACACAGCTAACAATAGATTTTTTCTACAATACTTTTCCACAATAATTTTTTACATCACAATAATCTCAAACAAACGTTTAAATTAATTAGGTTTTAATGTACTTAATTATAAATTTATGTAAGGATAATTTTGTAATAAAAGTTTTAATAAAAAAGTAGATGTAAAGATAAGTTTTTATAAATAAATTTATGTATAGATAATTTTATAATAAAATTTTAATCCAAAAAGGGTGCAAATAACCTCATCCTCCGGTAATTTGGCAGCTCGTGGTCTGCAGGTCGACAACTATCGTATTATAGACCTAACAAACAAGAGTTATGATATGAAAAATTTCATGTTTTAAAATTGTAGAATATTTTGAAATTTCAAAGACATTCGTTTCCCGCCACAATTCAAATTGAGCACAAACGCTCGCGGTTCCCTCTCTGCTTCTCTCTTCCAGTTCCCACAATGAACTTGACGGATCCTCAAGAAGCAGAAGCCGAAGCCCTCCAACTCTACAATTCATGCTCAGAAGGCCACAGATCGACTCTCTCTATTCAAACCCAACAAGGCGGCCTCATTTGCCTTCTCTGCTTCTCTAATCTCCTCACCACTCCACGCGCCCCTACTCTCCACATCTCCTACGCTCTCTCCCAGCTCTCCCTCGCTCTCTCTCTCCGCCCCCTCCTCCCCTTCCACGCTTGCTTCCTGGTCTCTCCTCTCCTCCACGCGCTCTCCTCTTTTGATGACCAGCCTATCGCTTGCCAAATTATCGATGTGATCACCACTCTCTGCGCCTCCGGCAATCCGGATGTTCTTGCCGAGTTTGTCTCACGCGTCGCTGTTACGCTTTCGTCCGGTGCTTTGGCCTGGAGCCGGAGGCAGCTGTATATGGTAATCTAATGCTCTTATTCTCATTTTTTCCATTCTTTGCTTTAGTAGCTGTGTGTTTGGTTAGGGAGAAAACAGAGGAAAATGAGTATGAAATTAAATGCAGAACTTCAGTGATTTAGCTCATCTTGTATAAGAGGAAGATCTGTTGGAAACTTTTTATTTGGTTCTTCATAATTTCCATCTACTGATTGTTTGATTGTGAGAATAGATTTTTTTTTTTGGGACTTTGTCTTGTTTGGTTGCTAAGAAAATCCTAAAACTGTACTTTTTTATCGTTTTTATTCTATTATTTTGCTGCATTATTTCAACATGCACACAGATCATAATGGATTATAGTTCTAGAGATTATTAAAATCAAACATTTTTATCTTCAATCTCAAAATCTCTGTTAGATAATTAAATCTTATGCTTAAGCTCAAACTTGTTCCTCTATGTTTTTCAACGAGAAAGCAAAACATAAAAACCTAGAGCAGCAGGAGAAACTGAAAGCCGATTTTCAATGTATGATGTATGTTATAAACACAATTCAATCTTTATCTTTGAATCATATGAGAAATTGAGGTTAAACTTTCAGTGTCTTTTGTTGATTGCTAGAACTGCTGGTTAATAAACTCTTATCAGTGAGAGCCTGGAAGTGAGGAAGCTCAGACCAGTTTTTACCTAACTATACTCTTAAGTCTGTTCAAATGATGTTGCACTCAAGCTGGTAAAGAGTTATTTCGGGTAAATATTGATGGAATTTTATCAGTTTAAGCTTAATCTGGATCTAGATCAGCAATTATGTCTGCTGGAGGGTAAACCATAGATCCAAGTCAGTGCCCTAGAAATGCAAGATTTGTACTCTCTCCTGGCATTTTATGTCCCTGTTATGATGCAATTCATTATTGGTGATTGCTGAAGCACAGTTGGGCCTAAATAGGTTTGTTTGTTACTTTTTAGCAATTGCATACACAGCTTAAACTTTTTTGGATGGTAATACATAGTTTCATTGTTGAAGCTTACAACATTTAGGCATTTGAATGAAAAAATAGGTCTCCATTGCTAAATTTTTGGAGTTTTACTTTACATGAAACATTATATTTCTTGTGTATTTGATATTAGGGTCGTATAATACAAAGAGTAAAGCTTTCCACCATTTGCAGCAAAGCTTCCCACCATAGTATTTAAGACTTATATTCTTGACGCTCTTTCCAAGTTTATTCATTTTCTAAGGAAGATGACAGGATAAAAAGAAAGAAAATAAAAAAATCAACTTCAATGGGAAACTTTTGTAATGTTGACGTACTGTTGAAATATATATGAATAGATAATAATTCCATTCTTAAGTGTAATTATCTGATGATAAAAAGAAAAACAGAAAGAAAAAGTTACTTTCTAAGCAAAGTTTTCACTTGCTAGTAATGTCCTTGAAGACATCAACAATGTTATTAATATTATTCATCTTTAACTGCAGCTTCATTGCTTTGGGGTTCTCTTAAACTGTCAAACTAATGCTCTCTTTGGCCACATAAAAGACAAAGATGCCCTCATATCCAATCTTGTTTCAGGCCTTGAATTACCAAGGTATGAATCAAGACCCAAAAAAAAAAAAATCATTGCATCCATCTACCATATTATAACCTAAGATCTATTATTCTTCCAATCACAGTGAGGAAATCCGAGGGGAGATCCTCTTTGTTTTGTATAAAGTATCTAGCCTCCAGTGTACATCTATGGATGGTGATGGAGATGATGTACTTTTTGCTTGCTGTCCTAAGCTCTTGCGTCTTTCACTGGAGGCCTTGATGAAGACCCAAAACGACGATGTTCGCCTGAACTGTGTAGGTCAGTCAGATATTTTCAAACATATCTTTCTGTGCTCGTTGCAGTTTCATATGCAGCACCAAAATCGTTTTCTGATGCCTGTTATTGGAAGGATGGCAAGGTTAAACCAACACTATAGTTTGATGGCAAGAGCAATTCCGAGTATGCTCTTCATTTCGACCCACTATAAGTATGGGGATGATTAGAAACCATCCATGAGGTTCTTAAATTGCAGATGGATTACCTTCTTTGTATCTTTGTTTTTATAATTTATAATTTTTTTTCCATAACTAACCTTTAAAGTGGCTTGAAAGAAAAAATCTGTCTGCCCAGAATTTTGGCAAACCTTTTGAGTGGCTTGCGAAATTATGCCAGAAATATATAATCACAAATGATGACATGCAGATAGGGCCACTCTATTAATCCTGTTCACACCATTTGTATGCATATATCATTGGGAAGTTAAAGGTCCTACAGTATCTTTTGTCAAGATATAAGGGTGTGTTTGTTTTCATTTTTAAAATATTCCATACTGAAATCTGCAAAAGTTGGTCCACGGGCAAGTGATTACCAATCAATGAGTGCTCCCAAGGAGGTTTTCTGAACAGAACTGAAATTGCTATAACTGAAAAAAGTCAAGCTTAATTTAAAACATTTCCTATTTCTATGCTGTTTCAAACCATAAGGCATTGCAGTCATTATGATATGGCATCGGTGTTCGGTCATCTAGATGCTCTCATATCTCTATCATTTTATCGTAGTCATTTTTCACAAACACCAGTTTTCGATTATCTTTGCCAGCACTTTTGACGATCCTGGCTCAGAAAGGGTATTTTATAAATGCAAATGCAAATGAAATGAGCAGCATGAGTTTCACTGAGGCAGATAACTGCATGGAAACAAATGAAGATGGAGAACATCGTCCTTCTTTGAATGTCTTGTTTGCTGACGCCATCAAAGGCCCATTGCTTTCATCAGACAGCCAAGTCCAAATCAGCACACTAGATTTAATCTTTCATTTTCTGTCGGAAGGTGTCTCTGGCAAAAGGATCCAGGTTTTGGTGGAAGAAAACATTGCAGACTACATATTTGAGATACTGAGATTGTCGGGTGAGTGTTCTTTGATGAGTAAAAACAGCAAGTTCTACGCTAGTGTGACTGTTGGGGTATTCTAGATTTAGACAACGCAATATCTAAGGCTCTGTTCTTTCTTGTTTTCAAATCCCTGTTTTCTGTTTTGCACATTTTTCAATACAATTTATATTAAATCTCAACCACTTATTCTTTTCAAAATTCAAAATAATTCAAAATCAACCACATATTTCTTAAATCATTTTGGAAACAAAAACACATAAAACAAAAAAGAACACACCCTAAATAACTATTTGGTGCTTGTTTTCATTGTGAAATCGAGAAACAGCAGGTTCTGCCTTCAAGAAGGGATATCCATCTCTATATCTAAAACTTTTGTAAATTTACAAGTGTGTGCTTCGATAACTTAATCACATTTGTAACTTTGCTCAAACCTTGTGTAGTCTAATGGTTTTTATATGCCTCCAGTTTCTGTACTTATCTTCTTATGCAGCAACCTGTAGTTTGCAGCTTATTCTATGTTTTTGCCTGATAAGTAACTGAGAAGGTTGGGGCTGATCAATTTGTACTATTGATGAACAGAATGCAAGGATTCAATGGTCAACTCTTGCCTTCAGGTGCTTAATCTTCTTTCGACCGCTGAGCAAGTCTTTAAACAAAGACTGTTTGTTGGTTTCACAACCCTGATTCCTGTTCTACATCATGTAACTGAAGTTCCTTTTCACCCTGTTCAAAGTCTGATACTGAAGCTCATATATAGCTGCATTTCCAGTTGGCCTGAAATGTTACCAATTTCTCATGTTGAGGACTTAATTCTTTGTTTGACAATGATGTTTAAAAGGAATGCTGATGGGGAGATGGGCATGCTTACTGAGACATTCACAATGGCCTGCTCAATCATTATATCCATTTTAAAGTCACCATCTTTACATGGGACTTTAAACGTAGCATCATCCGTTCAAGAAGTGTCAAAACATGCTATTCTATCTTGTCTAAGTAGCTCTTGGAAAGACCCTAGTCAACTATTGCATTCATTGTACCTACTCAAAGAGGCATACATATACAGTTACGGTCAGTTCTCAATAGAAAGGCCCTGCAACATAGAGCTGCGGAATTTGGTTATCAATGTGTGTAGATCAACTGTCTTACCCTGGTTTTTAATGGCTTTTGATGAGATAAATGAAGAAGTTGTACTCGGGGTCCTGGAAACTTTTCACTCTATAATGCTACAGCATTCTGATATACAAATCACAGAGTTTGCAAAGATCCTGGTATCTTCTTCTTGGTTCAGTTTGTCATATGCATGTCTGGGGCTATTTCCTTCAGAAAAGATAAAGTGGAAAGTATATCTGATGCTTGGTTCACTTGTGGATGTCCTGTTGGGAAGTGATACTGGGCACCGCATTAGAGATGCTGTTTCATACATTCCGTCTGATCCTGTTGATTTGTTGTTTCTACTTGGCCAGAAGAGTTCTGACAATTTAGAGTTGTCTTCTTGTCAATTGGCAGTTTTGCTTATTTTACATACCAGTGCATTATATAATGACAGGTAATTAAGATTCTGATTATGAATCCCATTCTCATTGGTCTAGTAGGGTTGAGACTTATTGTCCATCTTTCCTTGTGTTCTGACATCATCTAATTCAGGCTTGCAGATGAGACATTGGTTTTAGCTTCTATAGAGCAATACGTTCTTGTCAATCATGGTAACTTCCAGTGTGGGTCTGCTGATTCATTAACTATAATGTGGCTGGTGAATCTTTACGGTCTGTATAGGAGTCTTACCAAGAAAAGCTGCCAAATCCCCTACAGTCCAGAAGCTGAGAGGATCCTGTTCTATCTTATGACTGAAAATGAATGGGATTTGCCTTCAGCAATGATTCACCCATTGTCACTGAGGTGGTTATTCCAACAAGAGAAAATCGACAAGTTGCTATCTTGCCAAATCCTCAGATTCAGTAGAAGCAATGGGACTGATGTTGTTGTTAATGGGAAATGTGATCAGACTGTAAATGAAAAGGTGATTGCAGAGTTAGTAGCAGCTGACGATAACCATGCAGCTTCACTTTTCATAAGTTTACTGATGAAGCTTGTAGAGCAAGATGGCGAAATACAAGACATTTTATCAGTAGTGAATTTCATGGAAAAAGCCATTGAAATCTTTCCAGATGCTTCGGATCAATTATGCTTGCATGGCATAGGCAGTGCAATTCATGCTTTATATTATAATTCAAACCAATTTTCCTCAGAATCATTTGCCGCTATCTCACTCTTAACATTTAAAATTTTATGCTCAGTGCACCCTGAAGTACTCTATGATGATGGGGTCTGGCTTCCAGTGACTACGAAGGTGACTATCTTAACTCTGTCTGATCTGATTATCCTCATCATTTGAGAATATTGATTGAACTTTTGTCACTTCCCTGTAGTTAATTGACTACTTGATCTCCAAAGTGGCTCTGGATAGCTGGACTCATGAAAGTCTACTAGTAATCAGCATTTTGTCCTTAATTTTGTACCATTCCACAAACAATGCACTTGTAAATGTTTCAAAAACCATAATTCTAAATACTTCCTTGATCTCTACTATCCATAGCACCATTGATGCAGCCTGTTCAAAGGGACCAGCTATGATTGATTATGATGAGGGAACAAGCACTGGGGAAAAGTTGATACTTGTGCTTTTGTTATGCTTCTTCTCTTTAAGAAGGTATGTGTCCAGCATTTGATGCACCGATATGAATTCCAAGCAATAAATTCTAACTTCTGTAGTGCCCCAGTTTGCATGCTGTTTTACCAGGGGCTGTGGAGTGGCAAAATTTTCTTGATCCATTGAACTCGAAGCAATTGCTTCCGGTGATCAGTATCCACTGCCATGACCTGTGCAGGCTGATGCATTTCGGGTCCCCTTCAGTCAAGCTTGTTTCTTCATATTGCCTGTTGGAGTTGTTCAGAAGATTATCAGACCAGAATGATAGAGAACATGAGGAACTGAAATGCTCCATGAGTTTTCTAATGTCAATGATGGCTGTCTTAGAAGGCCTTGTTTTATGTAGTGACATCAGAGTCGCTATGAACTGTGGACTCTGCTTATCTATGATATTAGGGTGGGAAAAGATGGATATGAAAGATAGGAGGATTACTGAAAAGAATTACTGGTGTAGATTAATTGTAGAAGAGATGGCGATGTCTTTGGCTGTTCCATGTTTAGCATCAAAATCATTGTTTAATCGTCACAAGCCTGCTGTTCACGTAGCTGTTGCATTGCTAAAACTTGATCAGATTCCTAGGTGGATGAGAACTGTGTTCGATGATTCCTGCATATCTGCTATAATTGGAAACCTTCGGCCCAATAATATCAGCACTGAAATAGTACTTCTATTTCAAGAGTTACGCAATTCTGAGTTCTTGAAGGCTGGGCAAATTGCTAAACTCAATCATGTGTTCCAGGTAACCAGTTATTAATTTATTATTTTTTTGTCATGTGCTTCTGTTCTTTCCATTGGGCTGCTGCCAAAACTAAAGAAGTTCCATAACTGAATAAAATATCAAAATTCATTTTGCACATCGAATAATAAAGGCCAAAGACTTGTCATATTCTTATTCAGAATTTTTTTTACAAGTTATTGTGTGACAAAAAAAAAGGTTCAATGATTTTTGTGTTGATTTATAATGGAGGAATCTAGCTGTAAGATCATGTTTGTGCAGTCATGCAGAAAATATTTGTATGTCAACAACTCTCAAGATGACCATTCTGATGAACCTGCAAACAAGTCCCCCACACTATACAATCTGGGAGAAGTACGTGAGTATCTCATTCTCTTAATGTCATCCCAGTCCTCCGTAGATAGGGAATTACATGTTCGAGAAGAAATAGAGAAGTTCCTTAGCACAGGATGACAGCGAAGACTATCATTTCGGTTCAATTCTTGTTGCTTTTACCAAACAATGAAAACATTGCATATTTACCTCGCGCATAACCAAAGAATACATACATTATACATGCTTACTCATACGTTATAACTGTATATAATTATCTAACATGAATGTTCATGAAAAATAAAATTTTCACTAAAATTCATTCTGTTGTATGCTTTAAGTTGCTTGATGATTGGTGTTGGCTTATTTTACTGGCTTCCTGTGGAGATTTTATCATTATTGTCTTTGTGGATGGGGCGAGCAAGGAGCTAGGTTCTGTAAAACTTCTTAGCTTGAATAGAAAAGAGTACAAGTTCTGTGCTTTCTTTCAAAAGATTTTAGTAATTGATCAAAATCTACGTCGTCTAGTACAAAACTTTGTTTACATAGCACCTACTAGTTCCTACACCAAATCAATTTGAATGCAGAAGATAACACATTATTGTAAATTGTTTTAATAGATCAAATTCCTAACAAGTCAGAGGAATAAGCATAAATTTCTAATTCTGAGACAATGCTCTGCCTTGCCACAACCAGGCATATGAGATCTAACCAAAGACCAAAATGTTGTTCACAACAATGGTTTCATGCTCCAATTATTGGCGAACCTGTGTTTGTGTCGTTCGACTCACCGTCCTCGGCTAGATGCTTGCACGTTCCATCTAAAAAGCCCAAATGATTGATAACAGACCTTTTCATGTTTGATACACTTTTCACTAGTCATCGACCATAAGGAGGGCTAGCTCACGGGAATTTGGGGTCTAAAGCAGCGACAATTATAGGTAGAGGTTTTTTTTTTTTTTTTTTTTAATTTAAAAATATTAAATTTGAATTTTTTATATTCAAAATTTATTTAAGGTCAAATTTCTTAGTTTTGTTGACATAAAATTATTAATTAAATCTTTATATCCAAAATTTTCCAAAATTTCTTTTCAATAGATAATAAAGTTGATCCATTTAATCTTTTTTGTGACAGTTGTTTTTGGATAAGATTTTGTGAATTTTAATTTTGAAAATCTTCATTTTGTTGAAGCAATTATTGTTGGTGTTGTTAATAATATTTTACAAGCAATATGAGCATTTGGTAAAGAATCTGGTTTTTGCAAACATATATAATTATTATATACATATATAATTATTTCAATTGAAGTTGTATAACTTTTAAAACTGTAAGTATTTCAAATAAAACTAGCCCATCAAAATATGAAAATATATCATATTCATAATGTTTTCTAGGTTAAGACAAAATTTTCTCAAACAATTATCATTCAATGAAATTAATTTTCTGATATTAAGTGAAAAACCAAATTATTTTCATATAATTGAAATTGTTCGGATCTATTTTTGATAGAAGAAATAGCTTGATATAATAGAATAATCAAATTCCAAAGACTCTTCAATTATTAGAATTCTCTTATTCACTTTCTCATTAAATTGAGCTTTTTTAAGGATATTTTTTTTTTGGAATACAAGTCCCATTTCCATTTCATTTGTAACTTTTTTAGCTAAAATCAAATCATAGCAAATGTAAATTCATTTTCTCTATAATTTATTAGAAAAGAAATGAGGCTAGTTAATTAATTGATAGCAACGTCAACATGCATTTCTTCTTTTTGTAATTTTTTATTAGTGAAGTTAACAGTTAGCTAATAAAAATTCAAAAATTTCTAATTTATATGTTGCCAAAGATCGATCTTTGCTCTTTATTTTAGGATCTTCACTAGTTTTCGCCAACTCAATGAACACATCTCTTATATGTGGAGTTCGAAATATACATCTTACAGTTTGTGCTTGACTTTCCCAATGAGTTTGTGATAAAAATTTAATAGTTAAATTAGATATATGATTTTGTTTTAGTCATTTTGTTGAATAAGAAAATAATGAATATCTATGATACAACTCGGAAAAATGATATAATTTTAGGATGAGAGTTAGCCATGTCACAAAGCACTAAATTTAAGATTATGACACCACATAATGCATGAAATGCTCTAAAATCTATTTCTAGCTATCTTTTTTGAACACTTTATTATTTTCCTTTCATATTAGATCTAGTATCATATCCTAATCCTTTTACATAATTGATTTTAAGTTTAAAATACTTTTTTTTTTCATTGTATTTAGAGTTAATTAAAATTCCCCCTTGAGGTTGAGGTTTGAAAAACATCATTGCCCGCTGTATTTTCAGAAATATCGATCTTAGATATCCCTTGCTGTCGATCTGTGATTGTTAAAGTTAACAAAATAAGGGCAAAATGATAATCACATATATATCAACTTTATCAACTTTGACACATCAACATATATAACCATGGTTAACTAGAGCTTGGTTAAAAAAAAAAAAAAATTTAAACAAAATAAATATCTTATGAATACCCTCTCCCACCATCAACATCCCAGCCCCGTTCCCCCACTGCCATGGCGCCATTATCATCATACCAAGGTTGTTGCCACCATCGCACCACCATTACATAAAGGTCCTTCAAAACAATATCTACTCTTCGCTCTTCGTCTTCGATAATCTGGAAAAATCATTAAAGAAGACTGCAAATGCTTATTTTAGGTTCACGTGAGACCTTGTCCACGTAACCAAAATTGCTTGGCATCTTATTCTTGGATTTTTTGTTTCCTTAGTTTTCCAAAAGTCAACTAACTTCAGATAGGATAGTCATGGTTGAAAGATTAGTTCTATTTTACTTGGAATTTCTTTAGGACATTGTCCTGACTCACTTTAAGACAAATAGTAATTAGAGTTCTATATTTAAGAGAATATATATATATTGTCCTATTTCTGTTTTCTCCCAACTAATGTTCTTTCCGAAAGAAATTTAATCCTTGTAGGGAAAGAGAACACAGACAAGCAAGGATATTTACATAGCAATACCTGCAGCTGCTTGAAGGGAGGAAGCTTGGTGACGCATGAAGGGCATTGAATGCTGCTGGTTTACATGCGATATGGTGTGCGTACGTCTATATTGTTTAAGCTTCAACCTTTTTGGTTTGTTCAGATTGTACGTGGTGCTTAAATTGATTGAGTGATCACATGAGTTGAGATTATAATCGAAATGCAGCAATTGTGAGAGAGTTGAATCACTATTGTTGTATTCTCGGGAAATAAATAGGAAGTCAGGATATTGGATTGCAAAAGAAATAAAAAGGAAGAACAAAAACAAGAAAATAACAAAAATTATTTTATAAACAAAAAAGCGAAACCAAGGTTTTTTCTTTCTCTTTATATATAGCTGTGGCTATAAAAGAATGGTAATGTTATTTTTAAATATTATGCCTTTTGCATGCAAGTGATAAAGAGGTTGAAAGACAAAAAGAATAAAAATAAGGTGAAAATGACTTACAATAGGTGCTGGTGGGATAAAAGGATATTCTATTTGCCATGGAGCAAGAGCTGGAAGCGAGTAAGTTATACTTACTAGCAAATCACTTTGCATGGTCCTTGTTTTAGTTTCTTCTTATAATAGTAGATTCGCACATATTCCACGGTTGCTCTAACGAATTTGATTGGTTTGATGCAAAAAAAGTAAGAGAAAATCAAAATAAAAGATAAAAAATAAACAAACTTGGTTTTGTTCTTTTAACTAGTGGCTTCTTACTGGCAGTAACTCTTAGCCAGTGAATAAAGATAAAAGGTTGGTCTGAAGATATGTTTTTGTAAGCGTGAAAATATGTTCAATGATACAATAGATTTGGGTTTAGGTTTACTTTTGCAAAATTATTTCTTGTTTTAATTTTTTAAATCTGAGTTGTTCTATTCAATTCTTACTTTTAAATTTATCAGAGCCTATTTTAAAATTTATTTCTTTTTGAAAACTTATATTATATAAAATTACTAAAAAAGACATCGTAAATCCTAAATTCATTTAAACACTTTAAAACTTAAGTTATTAAATATACTTCGAAAGAATCGAAGCCTTAAGTTATCTTTTATTTGATCTTTATGTTATCTTTGAAGTCATGAAGAGAGATTAGTGTTATGGGAAGAATAATAAATAGCCGATAAATAAGATCTACATTTCATCTTTTTTCCAGGTTTCTCCACATTCTAACAAAACCTGCAACTGGAAATTGAGTAATATTAGATGTTTGTTTTGTGCAGAACTCGTTCACTCCTTTATGTCAGGCTTTTCCAAACCTTTTTTACATGTTTGTTTAGAAATATAATTTGACGATCGAGATCAACTTTTGCACCTGACAAATTAGATGTTCATAAATCAAAACTTTAAAACTTGATCAGTTTCTCTTTGTGACTTGCTAGGTTGAACCATTGAAGTCAAGCTGGTTCAAAAATAAAGTTTCAAACAATTGTCCCAAAAATGGTTAGATTCAAAATAATTACTCTAAGAAAAATAAATTAAGTTTGTTAATCTTTGAAAAATTGAAAAAGTGAGAAGAAGATTATTTTATTCAATATTTCTATCAATGAGTCTAATAAAAAAAATTAATATATGTAATAAAAGGGTAATCTTGAAATTAAAAAGAGTTTATTGAGGAAATATCATTAACTTCAAATTTTTATAAAATAATTCTAAAATAAAGTCTGATAAGTTTGAAAGTTGAGTTGAATAGAATCACTTTTAAATTTTTTAGGGGTACAAGTCGGGCCAAGGCCTTCCCTAGACCCTGGTCTTTCTGTAAGATATATAGCATTATCCTTTCAGCAAATGGGTTGAGGGCTTGCAAGGGCTTGTTGTTGTAGGTACATTTACTATCGCTACAAACAATGGCATATCCACGTCTTAGGAGGAACTACGTCTAGACTCGAGGAAGCCCCGACCCCTCTTGAAAAATCGAAATTGGGCTATACCCCCTTATGTTTCAGCGTCGTAAAATACCCTTCTATAAAAAAATACCTAATTTTGGCTTAGAACACCTTTTCTCAATTTTTTTTTTCTTTTTACCTTGTCCAAGACTACATCTGCCTAACCTCACACGGCCTATCCCTTACCATTCTTCCCCTTTTGCGAATTGATATAACACAAAAGACAAATCTATTCTTTTTTCTAGTAAGTTTATATTGTATTATTTTAATATTTTAATATTTTATCTCATATATGAAATATTATTCGATTTTTTTTAGTGTTTTTCTGCTGTACTTTGCACGATTCTTTTTTCCAATTCTTGGTTTTTACTTCTACAGGCAGTCGTAAGTCCCCCTCAATAACATATTGTAACAACTGCAATTGGACACACAACTTATAACTTTCTCTTTCCTTTCAAGTAAGTTTGTATCATCATTGTAATTAATTTTTATTTTTGTATTTTGTAAATAAAATTTATTTAAATTTTATAATGCTTATTTATTTATTTTAATACAAATTATTTCTTTTTCTTTATATCTTTGTTACAGTTGGAAATTAATCGATCAATTGTTACTTGAAGAGTACAAATTCAAAAAATCCTATAAACAGTAATGACTTTCTTTTTTATAGTTTATATTTTATAGTATACTTGTATCACATATTTCTCTTTATTCTTGATTTATTTGTATTGATTGGAGTAAAAAATATTAAATATCATTAAAAAATTACGTTTGAAAGACTTTTTATTTTTTAATTTGTTCGTAGCCTTTTGAATAGAAAATAATACGTATCATTAATTTTTTTTAATCAGTTAGGAGAGATATTTCAAAAGAAAATCTACTTTTGAGTTGGTATCAAGTCCAAATAAAAGTGCTGAAAGTTCAAAACAAAATTGTGCTGATATTGATTTACAAGATTTGCCAGCAGATCCTAGACATAGAACTCAAATTTTGGAATATAATCCTAATGTCCGAGATCAAGTTCAGAGGGCCTATCTTGAAAAAGGCCCTTGTTAATCTCGTGGTCGTGATCATAATTTTCCCTTAAAAAAATATGGAGAGAAGTCAAGAAGATATAATTTAGCTCATTTTGATGAATAACCTAATTGGTTAGAGTATAGTATAGCAAATAATGCTTTATTTTGCTTATTGGAGAGCAAGCATGTGGTGAATCTTTTGTAAGTATAAGATTTTTGAACTTGAAGAAAAAGAAGAAGTTAAAAGTTCATGTTGGAGGTCATAATAGTGCTCACAATCAAGCTTGGGGTATGTGTGAAGCATTGTTGAAGCAAGAGCAACATATAGAGACAATTTTAGTGAGATAATCTGACCTAGCTCAAATTAACTATCAAACTCATTTTGGTGTATCAATTGATTGTATCAGGATTCTTTTAAGACAAGGGTTCCATTTCATGGACATGATGTATGTGAAGATTCTAACAACCTAGGAAATTTTCTTGAACTCTTACATTGGTTGTGTGATCATAATGAGGAAATAAGAAAAGTTGCATTACAAAATGCTCTTGAAAATTTGAAATTGATAGCACCAAAAATTCAAAAAGACATAGTAAGTGCTATTTCAATTGGAATTACTAATGCAATTATCAAAGATATTGGTGATGCATTATTTTCAATTATTGTTGATGAGTCTTATGATGTATCTTCAAAATAACAGATGTGTGAATAGGGCTTTCATCTCGCCAGAGTGTTTGTGACCACGACACTATGTCAAACCCTCTTTTGAGACTTAAGAGAATACAAATGAGCGATAAACATGTCTACAGAATGGAGTCGTAACTTAATTATTCAATTCGAAATTAATGAGGGCAATCCGATCCCTTACTTTAGGACTTAAACTACCCTCATCCCTTTAGAGACAGGTTCGGGAAGTTAGGTATGAGTCTTTGGACTCGCCCGGATCAAAATTCGGCCTCCACTAGGAAATACCAAATAAGAACATCTGATGTTGTTACTTAGTCCACTTAATGTTGTCTGTTTTATGCATACATTTCATATGTTATCTTCGTTAGTCATGTGGGGTGATTACTTAATCAATGACAATTATAAAAATCCATAGAAAGAGAGAGGAGAATGGATTACATTTCCTTTTAAATATGGGGGAAGGTGAAAAGGATTACATCACTTTATTCTTCAATAAAATAAAATAATATACATTCATAATATAAGTTTGAAATATAAAGTATCATTGGTCCATTCGAGATCCAATAATTGATGAATTCCTCACGATAATATGTGAATCTATTCAACATCTATTGAACCTGTACAAGTATATTCATACATTCATTTATTTGAATATTCATTCTAAGTAATAGTTCCCCATCATTAATGTGAGTCCACCGCTACTTCATGACATCACACAATTACACTTCTATCATAATACATTCATACATACACAAGTAAACAAATTATAAATCATACAAAGCAATAATCTAGTATCATGACATTCTAGCCTGGATTTGATAATTCTATCATAGCATTCTAGCCAATTGCTATTCTAGCATAATTCATATTAATTCATAATTTCATGGCATTTCTAGCCTAAACATAGCTATCATTACATATTATAGCCTAAACATGGCATTCATGGCATATTCTAGCCTAATTCAAGCAATTGAGATCAATCATAGCATCCAATGGGTAAAATGGTAATTCTTACCTATTCTATGCTATTTCCTAGCATTCATCAAAGCAAATACAAGTTTTACTTAGCATGATTCTAATCATGTGCTCCTAAGCATGATTCTAAGCATTCGTAAAGAAATTAAACTCCTAAGCATGATTCTAATAAAGAAGAGATAGCGGACCTACCTTGACACTTTTATCCATCTTGTAAAACAAACAAGGTTAAAACAATTCATAATAACTCTAGCATGCTTCTAAGCATAAAAATAAATCCTAACATGCTCATTCTAAGCATAAATAAACCTAAACATGCTTAATTCTAAGCAAGAAAAATAAAAAAGAACAATAAGAGGGAGGAGAGAATTTTGCTCTCAAGACTTATCCTTTCTGAGTTTAGAGCAATAGAAAGCCTAAAAACTTTATACTAGAAAAGACTTCTCAAATTCTTGAGCGTGTCTTCAAGAGAAAGAAGGGAGAATTATTTAAAATTCGGTGTCTTGAAAAGTGAGAAAGGGGCTATTTATACAGAGGGGGAGTGCAATTGAAGATGGAAGTAAAAAACCAAAAAGGAAGGTTTTTTATGCAAACTTTCAAAATTATATGACTAACAGCCGGGTGGTTGTTCTCCCCACGACCCTTCCTATTTTACCATTTTGTAGTGTAATCCTTTCTGACCTTCATCTGTTCGATCATACATAACTTTTCAAGCTCAACTTCAAATTATGATCTGTAAATTTATATGAAAACTAAATATCCGTAACTTCATAACGGTATATGATTCATTAGCAGATTCCTCCTGGATTAATTTCTACGAATTTTTGAATTCATATGTCAGTTTTTGAGACCTTTCACCAACTCCCTCTCACCTTTCCTTTCTTTGTCTCCAAGGGTATTTTGGTTATTTTCTTTGCTCGACATCCATCTTCATTTTCACCATCAAGCCTCAAAATTCTAGTGTCTATAGCTTACCCTCTACGTTGGAGAGGTTGCAAGACATAAAGGTTGACAAAGTACTCTCGCTTCATCTTTCCTTTTCCATCTTCGACATCTTTGTCTTCATCTTCATCCCATCAATCGTCTTATCATTTCTCCTTCCTCTTCTATTACAAAAAGGTGCAACCATTTAAGTGTTGAGGTACACATTGGAGAGCTAGGGCACCCACTTAATGGCGGATGTGCCCATCTAAGGATGGATGTGCCTATTCAAGGGCTAATATGCCCATCTAAAGGTAGATGTGTCCATATAAGGGTGAATGTGCCCATTTAGGGGTGAATGTGCCCATCTAAGGGTTACTATGCCCATCCAAAGGATGTGCCCATTCAAGGGCTAGTGTGCCCATCTGAGGGCGGATGTGCCCATCTAAGGGCGAACGTGCTTGGTTCAGGGGTGGAAAGCATCCTTATGATGTTATGGCAAAATACTCTTCAATGCACCTATTTCTTAGGGTTTCCAACACTCTTCAATGCATCTACTTCCTAGGGTTTGGTAACACTTTTTAGTGCACCTCTTCTTAGGGCTTGTGTTTATTCTAACGGCTTCAAACACTCTTAAGTGCGCCTACTTCTTAGGATTTTTAACACTCTTTAGTGCGCCTCTTCTTAGAGCTTATGCTTATTCTAAAACACTCTTAAGTGCACATACTTCTTAAGGTTTCCTTCTAATACCCTACTAGGAAAACATCTATCATGCACTGCTTCACATTCATGCCTTCGTAAGTATTCTTGATTCTTTCTTTGATTTCTTCAGACTTTGCATTTGTTGGGTTTCATGCTTATCTTCTAAGTATTCTTGAAGCTTCTTTAATCTGCTCCAGATTTTGTATTCAATGGGTTTCATGCCCAAGTACTATTGCTTCTATTCCTAATTCGTTTTAATCCACTGGGGAAATTCACCACATTCTAGCATTTTTCATTCTCAACTTCTTTTGCATTTGTCATGCTTTTCACTTGGGAATTCTTATTATGTTGTTGATTCTTTAACTCACTGGGCATTTTCAAATGGTCATACAAGTTCTTGCGAGATATCAAACATCTCTTGGTAATTTCAAAATTAATTAAAAATTTACCTTGTATAGCGCTCTTCAACAACTTTACTCTCTAGTCTTTTGAGGGATTCTTTCCTCGTACGAACTAGCCAAGCATTCCATTCGACTTATGCTATTCTTTCTTTGTGAGTTGTTAAATTGTTGACATGGCTGAGTGCTTGTTGCTGTTTTTTTTTTTTAAATTCCTTTGATGGCTTTAAGGTTGATGCAAAGTCTTACTTCTCTTTCTTTTCTTTTACTTCTCTTCTCTCTCTCTTATTTTTCTCTTATTTTCTTTTTCTTCTCTCTTTCTTCTTTTTCTCTTTCCTCTCTTTTTTATCCCTTTTCTTTCTTTTTTTTTTCTCTATTTTCTTTCTTTGCTTTATGTTATCTCTTCTTTTTTCCTTCCTCTTTTTCTTCTTTCTTTCTTTCTTTCTTTTGGCCTTGACCATTTTACTCTTCCAACTATCTGCCTATGAACCTTCTTCTTTTTTCAAATCCTTTCAAGATGACCTTTCATCTTCAAGGCAGATGAACGTTAAATTTCTTCTTCAAAATCCTTTCTTTAGAATGGTCTTCAAATTCCTTTTTCAAAGAGATGCCTTCTCAAGGTGGATGCCTTCTTCTTCTTCTTCAAGAGAGATTCCTGCTTCAAGGTGGATGCCTTCTTTTTCTTCAAGGGAGATTCCTTCTTCAAGGTGGATGCCTTTTTTGAGGGAGATTCCTTCTTCGAGGTGGATGCCTTCTTCAAGGGAAATCCCTTCTTGAAGGTAGACGCCTTCTTCAAGTGAAAATCTTCTTACAAATTATTCTTCTTACAAATTATTGTGTCTCATCTAGGCTATGTGAGCTCCTTTGAGGAAGTTTGACTTTTTCTATGCGATTTGCAAATCTTGCAAACTGAGTGTCTTCTAGACTGTACTCACATTTCTTGCATGATTGACTATCTCAAATCTTTATTCTCAAATGTGGTATTCTTCAACTATCTTTAACTATAGTAATCCTTATTATTATCCTAATCCTTATCTATAAGGTTGTCATTCTTATAGCATATTGTGCTGCTTAAAAACTTCATCCAAGTGTTTACCATATCGTATGGCTTCAAGCGATCATTAGATCTCATCGAGACTAAGCTGCTTGTCCAAGTAACTTGCATATCATGCTGTTTCTATTCCCAGTTCGGTTACCCCCCGTATTTCATACTGTATTGTGATTCTACAAAACTTGGTCACCTTTGGCTGTATACCATTTCGGTAAGTCTCCTGATTATGTATTTTTCATGTTTTCTGTCATTCTTCAATCAATTGTTAGTCATAAAATACAATACAATGCAATGTGGGTACCGCAAGTCTTTCGTATGCAGGCTGCTTATCATGGGTATGTTATAAATGTCTCATCAGTACCAAGTAAAGCACTACTCATGTATGCATGACTCCTATCCTAATAGTTTTTCTAACTATATAATTCCTCCTTTGCTTGGATTGGACGAGTCGTCAAGAGGTTGCTTGTCTAGATTAGGAGGTTGAACATCTTTAGGCTTAGGTTGCTGTTTCTTCAGTTGATGCTGATGTTAAGTTAAGACTATCACCATCGACCTTCTTTTTACCTTCTACTTTTCTTCACCCCTTTCAATGCCTCTTCTCACAATTCAACATATCTGAGTTTCTTCCAAGACTCTCTAGCCTCTATTGAGGCTTCTAAAGGTTGACAATTGGAAGTGACCTGAATCCAACTGTCTATGCAATTTAAAATTCCTTTGACGTGTAAAACTCGACATCGCCTTTCTCAAGAATTGCACGACCTTTTGGTATTCTCATGATAGCGTCTTTGCTTCAATAGGTAAGAGCTTTACCCCTTGTATGAGGAATTCTCCATCATATTCGTTTCTCACTCATCCAATTCTAATGCCATCGACGTCTTGCCAACTTTTTTGAATTTCTAATTTCTACCATGAGCATTTACACTAGAAGTAGAAGAGTGACATTATCTTCTATCATGTCTTTGCTTGAGATGATGGATAGCAGCACATCCGATTGACTTCGCCTTCTTCAGTTCTTCCTTCTTACGTGGTTTCTATTAGTCTCTCCGAATGGTCTTGGTGATCTTGATCATGATTCCTTAGATGGCCCAGGTTTCACAGCTATTCCCTTCATTCTGGTTGAGACATTGATTGAAGTGGATCGTGTTAGGATGGATCTGAGTCAGAGATTCGGTGGTAGTTTTCTCCTTCTTTAGGTATTTTCTTTTAACCCTAACTTTTGCCTAATTTGCCCTTTCAAGTTTTTCACTTAGCGGGTTCTTCTTCTTCTTCTTTTTATTTATGCTCTAACTTTTGTCTAAGTTACCCTTTTGGGTTTTCAACTTAGCGAACTTACCCTAACTTTTGCTTGAGCAGTCCTTTCTAGGTTTTAAACTCAATGGGCTTTTTTTCTCTCTCTTTTTTTTTCTCTTTTAGATTTGGTTACTAGAGAGGCTATCTGTTCTAGCACCATATCGTACTCTTTCTTTGAGATGATTGAGATAACATCTGTCATGATTTTCAAAATGATTAGGGCAATCCTGTGCCCCCTTCTTTAATTTCTTAATCAAGATCATTGGTCAACTCTTTGTCCTTTACTTCTTTTCACTTCTAAAGATGAATGGGTAGTTCTTTACCCCCTGTATGAAGACTTTAGCATCGTCTTGCAAAATTTCTTCAAAGGCATTATACCTCCTTCTTTGTAGACATCCATACTAGCTAAAATGACTAATTTCTTTCATATATCGTGCATCTTCACCGTTGGTGGCAAAGTTGCTTCTTTGATACCATTAATGAAAACTGTTGATAGATTTTGTTCTTTTTGTCAATTTGATTCACATTCAAATTCTTCAAAGATTTCTTAAATTCAATAGCTCAAAGGTAATGTATTGACATCATAATTGTTCACAATTTCAACTCTATACCAGAATTATTTCATTTGAGATTCTTTGTGTGTGTGTGTGTGTGTGTGTGTGTGTGTGTGTGTGCATATAACCATCATACTTCACCTGTTAAGACTTGGATAGCTTTATGCAAATAGAAATTAGTGATCAATCTCTAAAGATAGAAGGACTACCATAAACCCGTTTTTTCACACCACTCCACTAATGTAAGCTCATCTCAACATCAAGGATCATTAGGGCTTTATCAGGCTTGTAATGATAGGCTAGGGTCAAGGTATGATAAATCAGACTATAAGGTTATCTCACCCATAATCATATAACTATTCTAGGTTTTAATTAAGAGCATTAACTTCTTTCATTTGTACCCCCAAACTTTGAGTTTTCACCCACCATGTTGCTTTGCTTTTGATTTGAGTGGCTACGCCTCTAAACTTTACGCACAATTGGATTAACACTTTTCTTTTCTTTTTCTTCTTTTTTCTGTTTTCTCTCTCTTTCTTTTTCTTCTATTTTTCGACTCAAAATTGCAAAAAAAAACTTGTCAACTTCCTTTCATTCCCTCATCAGCATGGCTTTCAATGCTCTTTTCTAGAATGTTCATATGTTATAAGTGAAGGGTACTATATAAGGAAAATTTTTCTAGTGTTAGGACAAATTTTGTGGTTACAAAAAGAAAAAGGCTTGATTAGGCTCAATAGGGCATATTACTGACGATGAAGTAAGTATAGGTAGGCTTGAAAGACTCAATCGATCCAAAGAAAGCCTAAATCACTTCCTTTATGTTGTGAAGCCTAGGATTTTGCCTCAAGTGGTGATCAAACAGGTCATAGAGTCTTGCAAGATCTCAACACCAAGCTTCATTCACATAAAGTTTCTCTAAGTAATATAAAGTTCCATATTCATGGCTATTGTCCTCAAATGATTAAAGAATCAAGAATGAAACTCATCTAACAAAAAGAGTCAAGTATGCAAATAACACAATCTCATGTATTACCAAAAATATATTTCCAATGAGTGTCATGATTTCGTCAATTATCATTAAAAGAATACACAACTCTTGTATCATTCTTAAGATAAAACATTTCAAAACATCATTATTCTTTTCCCCAGTCAAGGATTCTCCCATGCACTTATTACATCCTTATTGTTTAATCCGCTGAATTGGTCATATTGCTCTTGATTTCTATTGTTGCTTCTCTTCTGTCTGGCCTCCAAATCTTTTATTTGGATGCCTGAATAGTACAAGTATTCAAATGTCTTAATAGGAAAGCCTGCTAGTCTATCGCTGATGAAACTATGGGCTCCATTGATCACCATGCAAACTTGGCCTATCTCTGCAGGCTTGGTGGTCATCTTGGTTGCCTTGGCCCTCCAACGAACTAGATATTCTAAAAAAGTTTCATTGGGCTTTTGCCTTTTTGTCTCCAAATCCCTCAAGGTTACCCCCAGTTGGGTATTGTGGTGATATTGCTCCACAAATTGTTGGGCAAGCTTCTCCCAATCTTCTTGAACTCTTTTAGGGAGGTCATGATACCATGCTACCACATCATCTTCTAGAAATATCATGAAATACTTCAATATATGCTCCTTTGTCAAAGGAGTAGTAGCCATGATTGCTACATATTGCCTCAAGTGTGTCTTTGGATTGCCCTCTTCGTTGAACTTGGGCAAGTTTGGGACGTAAAACTTTGGGCAAGTCTTTGTCTCCAATGAGCAAGATTTCGTCTAGGTCTTCTGCCCCATTAATCCCTTCTTTTTCAAGCAGGATTGGACTATCTTCATATCTTTAGTCAACTGTTTGACCAATTTGAGTTCTTCCTGATTGATTAGGCTTTTCCCTCTATCTCTGCCTTGGCCAATTTCACCAACAACACCACCATTGCCCTCGGGTGGAGGCTGATTGATTTGGTTGGGCTTGTTTTGGAGTGCTTCAACAAGTTGAGCTATTTGTTGTTGGAGTGCGGTTATATCAGCTCTCAATTGGGCCATTTCAGCATTGTTATTGTTGGGTGCGACCATTTCCTCAACTGGTTCTTCTTGTCTTATCAAACTACCACTTCATCTAACCTAAGGTATGATGGCTACAAAACAAAGGTGTTAATGCCATGCATGTGTGCATATATGCATGATAGGATACATGCTCATACAAGGGTATAGACATGCTTTCAGCCTTCCAACCTTATTTCTCCCATACACGTGAGGTTGAGTCTCTTTTCCTAGGATTTTTGGCTTCATTCCCAAGTCATCATCATGGGATGTGAGAATGCGAGATTCTCTCTCCTAATTCTAACATTCATGTTGATGTTGGATTCTTCATATTATCAAAACATGGTTTCTAAACGTCATGATAACCTTAACTCATGGCACATGTCCCTATTTTATTCTTATGGGCGACTTGACATGTGGCATTCGTTCACAGTTCCATGAGGTATGAGTTGATGTTATTCTAATCATGGGGAATTTACATCTATGTACATGCAATTCAACATGGGTTTTAGATATTCATCCTATTAGAAATTTCTAGAGTCATCTATATGGGCTTTAGTCTCAAAGGTCCAATGGTCTGGGCTCCTTCGAGCGAGAGATATCCTTTTAGGCCAATATATTTTTATACGAATTCAATAGTACGTGCTCAAAGGTGGTGACACCAACATGAGTCATCCAGGGGTTGAATAGAGCCAAAGACTTCTCATGCTAATGCCACATGGTTGATTTAGGCAGTTCGTGCTCGTTTTGTGCAAAAGTGTAGTGATGCAAGGACTCATTATACCGACATGAGCTATTAGAATTTAGTATTCCCATCGGAGTCAACTTCTCTTATCCCTAGTGGAGTCGCCACTGTGAACGGGGCTTTCATCCCGCTAGAGCATTTATGACCACGATATTGTGTCAAAGCCTCTTTTGAGACTTAAGGGAACACAAACAAGCCATGGGCACGTATGGAGAATGGAGTCGCCACCCAATTATTCAATTGGTAATTAATTGAGGCAATTTGGTCCCTTGCTTCAGGACGTAAACTACCCTCATTCCTTTAGAGATGGGTTTGGAAAGTTAGGTAAGAGTCTTTCGACTCGCCCAGATTAAAATCCAACCTCCACTTAGAAATACCAAATAAGAGCATCTCATGCTATTATTTGGTCCACTTAGTGTTTTCTGTTTTATGCACACGTTTCATATTTTATCTTCGTTAGTCATGTGGAGTGATTATTCAATCAATGACAATTATAAACATCCATAGAAAGAGGGAGGAGAATGGATTAAATTTCCTTTCAAACATTGGGGAAAGGGAAGAAGATTATATCGCTTTTATTCTTCAATAAAGTAAAATAATATACATTCATAATACAAATTTGAAATATAAAGTATAATTGGTCCATTCAAGATCCAATAATTGATGAATTTCTCACCATCATATGTGAGTCTATTCAACTTCTATTGAACCTCTACAAGTACATTCATTTATTCATTCATTTGAATGTTTATTCTAAGTAATGGTTCCTCACCATCAATGTGAGTCCATCACTACTTCATGGTATCACACAATAACATTTCTATCATAATAGAAACATTCATACATTCATAAGTAAACAAATTATAAATCATACAAAGCCATAATCTAGTATCATGACATTCTAATCTAGATTTGATAATTCTATCATGGTATTCTAGCCCATTGCTATTCTAGCATAATTCATATTAATTCATAATTTCATGGCATTTCTAGCCTAAACGTAGCTATCATGGCATATTCTAGCTTAAACATGGCATTCATGGCATATGAATGTATGAATGGGAGAGTAATACAAGTGTCATGCTGCTAGGCAAAGCGGTGGAATGCTGCACCCTAGATGGTGATAGTCCAGTGGTTGAAAGTATCACTGGCTTATGCTCTAACCTGAGTAGCATAGGGCACGTGGAATCCCATATGAATCAGCAAGGACCACCTTGCAAGGCTAAATACTCTTGGGTTATTGATAGAAAAATAGTACCGTGAGGGAAGGGTGAAAAAAACCCCATTGGGTAGTGAAATAGAACATGAAGCCGTAAGCTCCCAAGTAGTGGGAGGAGCCTAAGGCTTTGACCATGTGCCTATTTAAGAATGAGCTAGCGACTCATAAGCAATGGCTTGGTTAAGGAAGCCCATCAGAGCCATAGAGAAAGCGAGTCTTCATAGGGCAATTGCCATTGCTTATGGACCCGAACTTGGGTGATCTATCCATGACCAGGATGAAGCTTGGTGAAATTAAGTGGAGGTCTGAATCGACTGATGTTGAAGAATCAACGTATGAGTTATGGTTAGGGGTGAAATGCCACTCAAACCCAGAGCTAGCTGATTCTCCCCGAAATGTGTTGAGGTGCAACAGTTGACTAGACATGTAGGGGTAAAGCACTTTTTCAATACGGGCCGCGAGAGCGGTACCAAATCGAAGTAACCTTTGAATATTAGACATTAAAATAATAGGGGTGTAGACACTGGATTTTTTAGGCTCAATGATGAAATGAAGATGAATATTGAGTAAAAGAAATGTCTGAAATGCCCTTAGAAGCTGAAGAGAAAAGGGTGAGAAGGAACAGATGAAAGGTCTCAAAAATTGACATGTGGCTTCAAAAAATCACAAAAATTAATCCAGAAGGAATCTATTGATAAGTCATATACCGTTGCAAAGCTACAGATGTCTTGTTCTTGTAGAAATTTACGGATCATGAATCGGAGTTGAACTTGAAAAGTTATGCACAATTGAACATATAAAGGTTAGAAAGGGTTGCACTGCAAAGTGCCAAAATAGGAAGGACCTAGGGAGAATAGTTGCCTAGCAGTCAAACAGCTACCCGGTGGTCAGACAACTGCCTGATAGCTTGCCAATAGCCTCCCCGGCTATTCTCCCTCTATTTTTTGGAAAATCTCATTATAAACCTTCCTATTTTGATTTTTGATTCCTTTTTCAACTTTAACCTTCAATTGTATAATCCTCCCTTTGCTCACTTTTCAAGACACGGCGATTATTGAATATAATCATCTCTTCTCTCTCTTGAAGACACGCTCGAGAATTTGAGAAGTCTTTTTCAATTTAAAGCTTTTCAGAGTTTTATATTGTTCTAAACCCAGAAAGGGTACGCCTTGAGAGCAAATTTCTCGTCTCCTTCCTATTTTCTTTTTTATTTTTCTTGCTTAGAATTAAGCATGATTAGGGTTTATTTTAATGCTTCAGAGCATGTTTAGGGTTTTATGAATTGCTTAACCACTTTGTTTGTTTTGCAAGATGGATAAGCATGTTGAGGTAAGTCTGCTGTCCCTTCTTTATTAGAATCATGTTCAGCAATTTAATTTTCTTTGTGAATGCTTAGAATCGTGCTTAAGAGCACATGATTAGAATTATGTTAAGACAACTTATAATTGCTTTGAAGCATACTAGCAAATAGCATAGAATAGGTAAGAATTACCATATTGCCCCTTTGAATGCTTGGATTGGGCTAGAATAGCCTTATTCGATTTCAATTATTTGACTTAGACTAGAATATGCCATGATAACCATGCTTAGGCTAGAAATGCCATGATTTTTAGTGAATTGATATGAATTATGCTAGAATAACAATTGCCATGACAGAATTATCGAATCTAGGTCGAAGTGCCATGATATTAGATTATGACCTTGTATTATTATTGAATATGTCATGAAAGAAGCTTAATAGATGTTGAATAGACTCACATATAGTGGTGAGGAATTCATCATCTATTGGGTTTTGAGTTGATTATTGAATGTATAATTCATATGAATGTATGGTCCATTTCTTCAGACGTGCCCATGGATCGTTTGTGTTCCCTTAAGTTTCTAAAAAGGCTTTGACACATTGTCGTGGTCGCAAACGCTCTGGCGGGATGAAAGCCCTGTTCACAAGGGGTCAAGGTCGACCAGTGAGATGATGGGGGATAAGTTTCATCGTCGAGAGGAAAACAACACGGATCACCAACTAAGGCCTCTAAATGACCGCTCAATGATAAAGAAGGTAGGGGTGCAGAGACAGCTAGGGGGTTTACTTAGAAGTAGCTACCCTTGAAAGAGTGCGTAATAGCTCACTGATCGAGCGCTCTTGCTCCAAAGGTGAACAGGGCTAAGCAATTTACCGAAGCTGTGGGATGTAAAAAAGTATCGGTAAGGGAGCATTTTATCTTAGGGGATGACACATCCGAAAAAAGATTGTCTTCCAAGTATAGGAGTGTCGAAGTAATAAACTCGGTGAGTCCGGGGTCGATCCACGAGGAAGGGGATTTTAGCGCTACAAACTGTAAGTAAGCAAATATGATGTGAATGATTCAAAGGGATGGCAAGATAATATCAATAGATATAAGTAAAGAACAAGTTCTTAAACAATAAATGAGAATAACACAAGAGAAATTCACACAATAATAATGAGAGCTAAGGTTAGGGGATTCGCCCTTGATATTTCAAATAAGGGTAAACAACCCGTTTTAGTTATATGAATTATATTTGCCTCGTTACCAATATTTATAATACTTCTTGTAAATGGGTTCAAGCATCCAATGTGTCAATCTCCATATGTCTACAACAAATCAAGGTTCCTAACTAGATTCGCGTCGGTAAGAAAGAACCATACGACATCTAGAAAGGATCCAAGCATTTGATGTGCCAAGGATTGTCTACAATGGATCAAGACCTCCACTTTACGAGTGGTGTCAAGATTGATTAAGAAAATAAATATAAATCATATAAACAACATAAGATTATGATTATTAAGCACATATTAAGGGTTAGAGAATCCTTACTCTCATATCAAGGGTTTCACCCTTTCACCTTAGCAAGAGAGAAATTAGAAAGACATTATAAGAGAAAGAAAACTAATTACAAGAAAAAGGAAATTCATTAATAACACACAAGAGAGAATAACAAGAGATACACAATACAAGATCCCAGCTAAGGCCAAGATGACCTAATGGGTCACAAGGCACCTCTATTTATAGATACATTCAGGGGCAAACTTGTCAAATTACAAAGGAATAATTGTCAAATATTAGATGCACCAACTTTGACAATTGGGATAATTAGGTGAATCGACTTTGACCATCGATTTTGACATTGAATTTTTGAGAATTTTAATCACATGTCTTCATGAATTGTAGATATTTCTCTCAGCTTTCTAGAACATCTTGATTCATACGATTTGGATACGTATTCTGAGAGATATGGTCAAAATACTGAGGCATGGTCAGGCTGGGCTGAGACTGTAGATAGGTTCACATCAAGCCCAATTTTGATCCACTAAGAGCCCGAATTTGATGATACTTGGGAAATGAAATCTTGTAGATAATTGAATCAGCTTTCCAAAACATTAAGATTTGCACCATTCTGATCTATAAATAGAAAGTTATGCCTATTTTACCGAACCTACATCAAAATCGAAATTAAGAGAAAGTTAATTCAAATGATGTAAAGACTACAAATATGCTTAAGTTGAGGAATTTAATGACACTATTAATGCAATATGATGAATTAAGCTCTCATTAAGCATACATATTTAAGTGTTCATCAGGGGGCAGTACCTGTACGAGCGGGGATAGAGGAAGTAGAAGTGAGAATGCCAGCTTGAGTAAAGAAACATTGGTGAGAATTGAATGCCTTGGAAACCCAAGGGTTTCTTTGTAAAGTTCATCCATAGAGGGTAAGTCAGGGCCTAAGATCAGGCCAAAAGGCATATTCGATGGACAACATGTGAATATTCATGTACTAAGGGTCCTGAGGGACAGAGAAGGCTAGGTTAGCCAAAAGATGGTTATCGGTTCAAGGACATGAGGTGCCCTTGCTTTTTTAGGGTAAGAAGGGGTAGAGAAAATGCCTTGCGCTAATCTTCGGGTACCAGGTGTTATGGCGCTGAAGTAACCTAAGCTATACTCCTAGGAAAAGCTTGAACGACCTTCAACAAAAGGGTACTTGTGCCTGGAACTGACCCAGGTAGGTAGGTAGAGAATACTTAGAGGCATGAGACAACTCTTTCTAAGGAACTCGGTAAAATAGCCCTATAACTTCGGGAGAAGGGGTGCCTCCTCACATAGGGGGTTGCGGTGACCAGGCCTAGGTGACTGTTTACCAAACACAGGTCTTCGCAAAGTCGTAAGACAATGTACGGGGGCTAATGCCTGCCTAGTGCGGAAAGGTCAAGGAAGTTGGTGACCTAATGATAGGAGAGCTGACGATCGAAGCCTTGGTAAATAGTAGCTGTAACTATAACGGTCCTAAGGTAGCGAAATTCCTTGTTGGGTAAGTTTTGACGTGCATGAACGGTGTAATGCTCTGGGCACTGTCTCAGAGAGAGGCTTTGTGAAATAGACATATCTATGAAGATGTAGACTACCAACACCTAGATAGAAAGACCCTATGAAGCTTTCTTTATTCCCTTAGATTGGCTTTGGGCTTTTTTTGCACAACTTAGATGGAAGGCGAAAAAGGCCTCCTTCCAAGGGCCCGAGCCATTAGTGGGATACTAGTCTGGAAGAGCAAGAATTCTAAACTTGTGTTAGGATCTATGAGCCAAGGGATAGTCTTAGGTAGATAGTTTTTATAGGGTGTAGGCCTCCCAAAAGGTAATAGAGGCGTGCAAAGGTTTCCTCAGGCTTAATAGAGATTGACGATCGAGTGAAAAGGTAGAAGGGAGCTTGACTGCAAGTCCTACCTATCGAGCAGGGATGAAAGTCAGCCTTAGTGATCCAACAGTGCCAAATGGAAGGGTTATCGCTCAATGGATAAAAGTTACTCTAGGGATAACCAACTGATCTTCCTCAAGGGCTCAGATTGATGTGAAGGTTTGGCACCTCGATGTCTCCTCTTTGCCACCAAGGGTTGTAGTATTTTCCAAGGGTAGGGTTGTTCACCTATTAAAGCGATATGTGAGTTGGGTTAAGAACATTGTCAAATAGTTTGGTCAATATACGGTATGGGTGTTAGAGCATTAAGAGGACCTTTCCCTAGTCTGAGAGGACCGGGAAGGACACACCTCTAGTGTACCAGTTATCGTGCCCACAGTAAATGCTGGGTAACCAAGTGCGAAGCGAATAATTACTGAAAGCATGTAAATAGTAAGCCCACCTCAAGATGAGTGCTCTGTTATTTCGACTTCCCTAGAGCCTCTGGTAGCACAGTCGAGACAGTGACGGGTTCTCTACCCATGGAAGATGGAGCAATAGAAGTTTTGAGAATTCAAGAGAAGGTCACAGAGAGGCAAGCTGTTTATCAATACGATAAGTGTCAAGTGGAAGTGAAGTGATGTATCCAGCTGAGGCATCCTAATAGACTTGTAGACTTGAACCTTGTTCCTACATAATTCGATCAATTCGATCAGGTATACTTGCCATCAATTTCATCGTTCAACTCTTTGACAACACAAAAAAAACATTACTTAACTCTTTGATAACATGAAAAAACCAAAAGCTCTACCCTCCTTCTTTATCTATCTAAGGGATGGAAGGGCAAAGGCCTTTGGTGTCACTTCCAGTCAAGAATTGGGGCCTCACAATCACTAACTAATATGCTTTTCTCGCATGCCTTTTTTCGTTCATGGTTCGATATTATGTTGTTCTAAGCATAGAAGAACCACACCAATCCATCCTGAACTTGGTGGTTAAACTCTACTATGGTGACGATACTGTAGGATGACAAAAAGTTTAACATCTCTCATTCTTATTATTTTGCAATATGAAAAAAAATGAAAAATGAAATGGTCATCTTATTCAAAACTCCGATTATGAAATCCCTTCTCTCCCACTTAACACTTCGTAACGCACTGTGTTCTTATAGAGAGAAAGGTGCTTTCACATCTTCTTAACTCGAAATGGCTAAGGAGAAGAAGGGTTCCTTTTTGTAGGGTACTTCCAAGAACAGATCCAGTGGAGACAAGGCGGGGCTTGTAGCTTAGAGGATTAGAGCCTCTGGCTACGAACCATAGTGTCGGGGGTTTGAGTCCCTCCTCGTTCACAACTGGCCCAAAAGGGAAGGACCCTTCCCTCTAGGGCTAGGAAAATAATGATCGGGATAGCGGACCTAAAGCTATGGAACTTGGGTGTGGGTCTTTTGTACAAATGGAGTAGCCTTACTTTTTTTTTTATTTACCATTCATCTTTTTTTAAATAAAGTATGCTTGACTTGAATTGGCATATTTTTCTTTGTTTTATGCCCTATAACTTTTCCTCGGCCAGGCCTAGGCAGAATAGCAGAGCAAGTATTAGTAGCATACAAAAATGCTTTCCTCATCATTAATATGTTTGCTCACGGTAATTATGCCCTCGTAGAAGAATTGATGATTGCATCTTTGATGCACTTGCCAGTACTAGTACATCTAAGAATTCTAAATTGGCTAATTGTAAATAGCCCCAAGACTATAGAATAAAGGATTATATTAAACCTACACTGATGTATTGACAGTGATTCTCAAATATCGTAGAATAGGATGTGATACGATGAGATAGAATGCAGTAGAAACAAAGATAAAGGGAACGGGTTACCTACTTTTAATGGTCGAAACAAACCCTTTCATTATGACATTCTGAATTCTTTAATTCAGAATGAATCCAATCTCCCCAAGTAGGATTCAAACCTATGACCAGTTAGATAATAGCCTATCGCTCTATCACTGAGCTACTAAGGAACTGTGGGAAGTTCTATCTCATAGAGTTCAATTCCCGTTCTCAACCCATGACCAATATGAAGTTTCTTTCATAACTCCTGAAACTTCTTTGTAGTAGGCTCGTTCCATGCCTCATTTCATAGGAAATGTCATAGTGGCTCTATTTCATTATATTCTATCCATATCCCAATTCCATTCTTTTAATATCTCTTTAGTGTCATTGACATAAGAATTGACATAAGAGATGTCGTTTCCAGTCTATCTATATCTATTTCTATATATTTATATCTATTTCTATATATGGAAAGTGAAAAAATCATCATATAATAATCCAAAAATTGAAATAGAAAAGAAAAAAAGGAGGTTTGTAATGATTTTTCAATCTTTTACACTAGGTAATCTAGTATCTTTATGCATGAAGATAATCAATTCTGTCATTATGGTCGAACTCTATTTGGATTTCTGACCACATTCTCGTAGGGCCCTCTTATTTTTTCTTTATGGAAGAAGGAGAAGAAGGAACTGAGAAGAAGGTATCAGCAACAACTAGTTTTATTGTAGGACAGCTCATGATGTTCATATTGATCTATTATGCAGCTTTTTTGCATCTAGCATTGGGTAGATCTCATACAATAACTGTCCTAGCTTTACTATATCTTTTGTTTCATTTCTTCTAGAACAATCACAAAAACTGTTTTGATTATGGATCCACTACCAGAAAATCCATTTGTAATCTTAGCATTTAATGTGTATTCCTGAATAATCTCATTTTTCAATTATTCAACCATTTTCTTTTACCAAGTTCAATGTTAGCCAAATTAGTCAACATTTATATGTTTCGATGCAACAAGAAGATGTTATTTATAATAAGTAGTTTTGTTGGTTAGTTAATTGGTCACATTTTATTTTGAAATGGATTGGACTGGTATTAGTTTGGATACACTAATAAATGAATTCTATTAGGTCTAATGTACTTTTTCGATCTAATAAGTACCTTGTCGCAGAATTTAGAAATTTTAGGGCTTGAATTTTAGTATTCTCTTATTCATTACCTATGTCTACTATTTAGGTAGAATACTGCCACCCATTTTTACTAAGAAAATGAAAGTAACCTCGGAAAGGCAAGAAAGGGAGAAAAGTGAGGAAGAAACAACTGTCAAAAGAAGGGGACCTAAACAGGAGCAAGGGGTATGGACCGAAGAAGATCCTTCTACTTCCCTTTTTTCAGAAGAAAAGGAGGAACCGAAAAAAATTGAGGAAACGAAAGAGATCTAAGTGAATGGAATGAAAAAAAAGCACAAATTATGCATTAGAAATATTTAAAGAATTAGAAATTCAAAAAGAAAAAGTAACAAATTATTAAAAAGATTAATAAATAAAACAAATATAATAATAGATAAAAAGAGATACGACTTCTCCCTACATATTTTATACCTTCCTTTACAAAAAAAAAGGTAATACCAACCATAATACGAACCATATTTGTAATTGCTTCAATTACTCATCTATCGAAGAACTGAGTTAGATAAGCCAATCCTCTTATCCCTTGAATTAAGGATATTGCATAAAAAACTCTATAGAAGCAAGATTATATGACCAATTATATAGACAATCAATTATTTTGTCCCAAAAAATTGTCTTAGGACCTCTTTTAGCAACTAAATTAAGTGCGTTTCAATTTTGTAAAGATGAATAAAAGGGCTTATATAAAAAGGACGCTATAAATATTCCGAAATACGCTATACTAAATGAAAAGATTGATTTTGTTAAAAATTCGTACCAATCGAAAAAATTATTTGAATTTGGATGTAAAAGATTTATAGATGGGGTTAACAATATTGATAATAGATCCAAATCCTTTTCTTCTTGATTGAAAGGAATTCATAAGGTTCCAACAAACAAAGGAAATAAAACTAATACAAGAATAGAGAATAGCATAGTATTGTCTGATTCATGAGGATAAAAAAAGTCTTCGTATTGTCAAAACGCAAAATAGTAATAAAAAGAATATTCGTTACATTACTATCAATTCGATATGTCGTCTTCAAATTAAAAGAAGCCCTTGCATTATTGTTCATTTTTAATAAAGCAAATAAAGGAAATTCCTTTTTAAGAGATTTTGACTTTCTTTCCCTCATAGAGAGATTAAATAGAGGAGTTCCTTTTTTTGCCACTGTAATTTTGAAAACGAACATTTAAATATCAGTTAAAAGTAAGTAAATAAATCCAAAATATATAAAATGCGGTTAATTCGGTTGTGAAACAAGCTATTATTGCAAAAAGTGGCGAATACAACCAACTATCATTAAGAATTTCATCTTTGGACCAAAAAAAAGCATGGGGTGGAATACCACAAAGAGAAAGTGTACATAATAAAAAATCAGTTTTTGTAATTGGTATATGCTTTCTTAAGCCGCCCATAAGAGCCATATTCTGGCCTTTATCTAGAGAATATCCAACAATAGCATCCATTGAGTGAACTGATCCGGATTCTAGAAGCAACAAGGCTTTCAAATAAGCATGAGTAATCAAATGAAATAAAGCGTCTCTATAAGACCCTATACCTAGAGCTAACATCATGTAACCCAACTGAGACATTGTAGAATAGGCTAAACTTCTCTTAATATCTTTTTGAGCAAGAGCTAAAGTTTCTTCTAATAATATTGTTATTATACCTATTAAGGATATTAGATTCATTATGTAGGGTACAACTATGAAAAGCGGAAGAAAGTGAGCTACAAGAAAAATTCCTGTATCGACCATAGTAGCAGCATGTATAAGAGCTGAAATAGGGATAAGCCCTTCAGTGGCATCAGATAACCATACATGAAGTGGGAATTGTGCGGATTTAGCAACCGCACTGACCAACAATAGAAGAGCACACAAAGTAGCAAACAAAAAGTTAACCTCATTATTATAAATCAAGTTATTGAATACGTCGAAAAAATCTCGAAATTCGAAACTACCAATTATCCAATAAACACCTAAGATTCCTAATAATAAACTAAAATTCCCTACACGATTAGTTACAAATGCTTTTTGACAAGCACTTGCTGTAATAAGTCGGGTGAACCAAAACCCTATTAATAGATAATAACACATCCCAACCAATTCCCAAAAAATGTAAATTTGGATTAAATTAGAACTTTTAACTAATCCCAACATTGAAGTATTGAAAAAAGTCATATAAGCAAAAAATCTCAAATATCCTTGATCATGAGACATATAATTGTCACTATAAATAAGAACCAGAATTCCAACTATAGTGATTAATACTAACATAATAGAAGTAAGTGGATTAATAAAGTATCCGAACTCGAAAGAAAAATCATTGTTGATGGTCCAAGACCATAAGTATTGATAGATAGAACTTCTATGTATTGATGAAGAGCTAGATCGACCAAAAAGATAGTAACTATACTTAACAACAAAATGCTAGCAAAAGCCCATATGCGAAGAAGATTTTTTATTGCCGTAAAAAAAAGGAGAAGTCTCACTCCTATTAATGTAGGAACTGGAAGTGGAATGAAAGGTATGATCTAGAAATATTGATATGTATGTTTCATAAAAAAATAATAATAACTTTTTTTATTCTAAATTAATTAATTGTTTCTGATTCACTGGCTCTTATCTCTTTTGAAAGGGATTAATAAAAAAGTAAGGTATTAAAAAAACTTAAATAGAATTTGCTATTTGTAGTTATTTTGAATCTTTCCCAAATACATCAAAAATATTCAAAGCTTAAAGCAGTCAAATGATATAATAAAGCTATTAGTGAAAAATAAAAATAAATAATTATTTTGTATTTATACTTTATATTTAAGTAAGATTTTTAATATTAAGTAAGATTTTTATGAAGATGTAGCAAGTTCAAATTTTCATTCTTATTCCCTATTCCAATAATTTATGTATATAGATCAAGACTAAAGAATTATACATAAAAAAGTACTTGATGTTCATATAAACCAATGGATGGCCTATAACTTTACCCAATAAAAAAACGAATTAGGTATTTTTATTTGTTTATTCAGAATCATTAATTATCATTTTGGAATTGATTGATTATCTTTCATTACAATAAATGACATTTAAGAACTGATTACTAGAAAAAAAGATTAAAGTTTTTTTGAATTAGGTAAGGGTTCTTAAATTTGATCGATGTATTTCTCATGTATAAATGTAGCATGTCGAAAATATACAGAGATAGAAACGACAAGGAAAGGCTTTTGTTTTTTTTTTTTTATCAACTTCAAGCAATTCGATTTATTTTATATTAATATTGATTTATATTATATGGATACTAGATCCTATAGACATGAATTTGAATAGGGATATTAAAGGGACCACCAATAACAAGTAACTAGAACTTCGAAACACGAATTACCCTTTCTCAGATATTGTATGGAATCGAAATTGAAAAAAATCCTATATCATATTGTTTTTAATTATTTTTCTTTTTTGTTATAATAAAATTTTATTCTATTTTCACATATTTTTATTTATTTTTTTGAAAAAAAGGTAATATAATTTAGAGAATAAATAGACAAAGAAATGAATAGTAAAAAAAGATTTGTTTTAAACAATAGATGTGTTTGACGTCCAATTTTAGCAATGAATAACCTTTTATTTTGTAAACGGTGGTTCCAAAAAAATGTACTTTTACATCCAAGAAACGTATTCGAAAAAATATTTGGCAAAAAAGGGGATATTGGGCAGCATTGAAAGCTTTTTTGTTAGTAAAATTCCTTTCTATCAGTAATTCAAAAAGTTTTTTTTTTTGTATGACAAATAAATAATAAAACGTTGGAATAATTTAAATAAGCATGACTCAAAAAATGAGCTAATTTTTTTTTCTAATTTAGAATAGATTATTGAAACTATAATTAGAATATCAAAATAGAAATAGAAAAAGTAAGTAACAATTTATATTCGTTAATGTTTTGAGTTGATTGATTTGTCCATCGAATTCTAAAAAATTGTAAAAAAAGGTTTGGTATTCTTTTTACAATTTAAAAAACAAACAAAAATGAGATAGAAAGTTTCACCCTTTTTTATTTGAATATGTTTTTCATTTCAAGGATGGGGATTCCTATTTTCCCTATCACCTCACTCCTTAGAAATAACACCATTCATATTCATATATAATATCTGCCTAAATGGAAAAGCATGCTTTTCCCAATTAGAGGGAAAGCGGGGGTATAGGGTCTATATAGTGATTCAGAAAAATAATGATTCATAAAGTTACAAAAAAAAGAAAAAAAGAGTTTTCTATTTAATCAATTATTTTCAACAATCCATCGATTTTGCCTAAACATTTTATATCTAATCCTCTATAGCATAACTACAAAGAAAAGGACAAAAACTTTCTTTGTTTCTTCTTACTTCAATCTAGAGAAAAACAAAAAAAATGTTCTTTTTTCATTTTTGAATGATTCATTTCTCATTTATCAGATTTGATGAATGAATAGAAACAACTAAGACCTTTTTAGTTACATAGATCTATTTTATGAAAACATAGACTAGAAAAACCTCCATTGTTATGTTAAGTTAACTAAAATTGAGACCTTAAATAACTAAACGAGATGATAAGGGAATCTTTTAATTTCTATTTAAACAAGTTTTTAGTCATTGATTTAATTGCTTCCTAAAATACATTTCATTAAAATTGACTAATGCTTTTAATATTGATGATTGAATAAAAATAGGCTGTTATGATTTCGAGCAAGCGGCTATGCTGAAATCGGTAGACATGCTGCTCTTAGGAAGCAGTGCTAAAGCATCTCGGTTCGAGTCCGATTGGCGGCATAGCATCTTCTACAAGATATACAAAAAGCCCTATAATGAATTTCATTTTAATGAATTCATTTTGGATTTCCACTCTTTATACTTGAGAAAATATGGCTTTTAATTTGATTTATGATATTTTCAACTTTAGAGCATATATTAACTCATATATCCTTCTCGGTCATTTATTTTGGAATTACAATTCAGTTGATAATCTTATTAGTCGATGAAATCATAGGACTATATGATTCATCAGAAAAGGGGATGATAGCTACCTTTTTTTGCCTAACAGGATTATTAGTCACTCGGTGGATTTATTTGGGGCATTTCCCATTAAGTAATTTATACGAACCATTAATCTTTATTTGATGGAGTTTCCACATTATTCATAGGATTTTCTATTTTAAAAAAGATAAAAATAATTTAAGTGCAATAACCGCGCCAAGCGCTATTTTTACCCAACGTTTCGCTAGTTCGAGTTTTTTAACCAAAATGCATCTATCCGAAATATTAGTACTCGCTCTCCAAGTCCAATGGTTAATAATGCATGTAAATATGATAGCAGTAGGCTAAGCGACTCTTTTATGTGGATCATTATTATTCGTAGCTCTTCTAGTCATTACATTTCAAAAATTTATAAGTATTTTTCATAAAAGGAATAATTTTTTAAATGTAAATGAGTCATTTTCCTTCAGTGAAATCTAATACATGACTTAAAAAAACAATGTGTTACGAAATAATTCTTTTCCTTATTTTCTTTCTATAGAAATTATTACAGGTATAAATTGATTCAACAATTGGATCATTTGAGTTATCATATTATTAGTCTAGGATTTCTCTTTTTAACCATAGTTATTCTTTCGGGAATAGTTTGGGCTAATGAGGCATGGGGATCATATTGGAATTGGGATCCAAAGGAAACTTGGGCATTTATTACTTGGACTATATTTAGGATTTATTTACAGACTCGACCAAATACAAATTTGGAAGGTGTAAATTCCGCACTATAGGCTTTCTTATAATTTGGATATACTATTTCGGGGTCAATCTATTAGGAATAGGGTTACGTAGTTATGGTTCATTTAATTAACATCTAATTGATAATTGAATTGAAGAAAGGGCCTGATGAATACAAACACACACACACACACACACACACACACACATATATATATATAAATGATACTTGGTATAAGCCAAGTAGAACCTTTTGAATCACTACACTACTTGATTCCAAAGGTTCTCACAAATGCCAAAGGTGTCTGGTTTCAATTCCAATTTTTTTCTTTTTTTTTTAAACTTATTTTTATTTATTTTTTTCTTTTTATTTCACTTAAACTTAAGAGAAGAAAAAATACTTCTTTTTTCATTGGACAACAAACAAGTTTCCAAATCGTAGGATTATTTTTTTATTTTTTAATGAAAACTATCTATAAACTATAAAAAAAATTTAGATACAATAGCTTTGACTTTGTCCATGGATCGTGAGCGAACAAAATCTGGGTAAATACTAATACCTATTACGGGTAGAAGAATAGACATCAAAATAAATAACTCCCGTGGGCCATCATCGAAAAATAAAGAGTTTGTGCCATTAAATAGCTTGTACCCATAGAACATTTGTCGTGATATAGATAATGAATAAATATGAGTTACTATTATTCCAATTGCCATTACAAAAGTAATTAGTATTTTTAGCATTTAAAAATATTTTTGGCTAGTAATTATTCCAAAAAATACTATCAATTCCGCAACAAAATCACTCAAGCCCAGTAATGTAGGGGAAACCATCGATAAGATACTGAATACTGTGAATATCTTTGGAATTGGGATGGCCAGCCAGCCCATTTCGTTGAGATAACAAAGACGTATTCTATCATAACTCGCTCTTGCTAAGAAAAAAATGGCATCACTAATAAACCCATGAGAAATTATATGTAAAATGGCTCCATTGAGTCTCGTAGCTGTTATCGAACCAATTCCTATAATTATGAAACCCATATGAGATACAGAAGAATAGGCTATTCTTTTTTTTTTTAAAATTCTATTGGCTAGGAAATGTCGAAGCTACGTAAATTATTTGCTTTGTATTATCAACCAGGGAGAAAATATAGAATGGGCGTATGGCAATAGTTCCATATTGATCCGAATCAAACCATGTGCTCCTATTTTTAATAGGATTCTGGATAGAAGCATACAAGTATTGTAATGTGTCTTCCCGTGGGTGTCTAGTAACCATGTATGTAAGGGTATAATCGATGATTTGACGGCAAAAGCAATAAAAAATCCAATATAGAATATTGTTTCTAGTGTTGCGGGATACGATTGATTCGCTAATGTTTCCAAATTTAATTTTGGTTCATTGGAACCATATAAGCAGATACCCAAAACTTCTATTAATAGAAAAACAGACCCTGCCACAATGTACAAAATAGTAAAATAAAGACCCTTCTTTCCGCCCCACATAGATAGAAGTAAATAAACATAAATTATTCTAACTCCCACATGATGAAAAAAAAGTAAAACGTCTCTAGAAGAAAATGATCCTATTTGACCACTGTACATTGCTAACATCAGGAAAAGGAATAATCAAGAATTTTGAGTAATTGGCCGAGCTGCTACAGTAGCTAAAGTGGCAATAAATCCCATCAGTAAAATGGGTCCTAAGGAAAGTCCATCTAGTCCCAATCTCCATTAAAAATCAAAAAAATTGATCTAGTTATAACCTTTTGCCAACTAGATTAATGGATCATCCAATTCGAAATGATAACAGAATGCATAGGTCATTAAAAGAAGTTCTAAAATGCAGATATACATATAGTATATCCCCTGGTCACCTTATTTCCTCTATGCGGGAGAAAGAAAATTAAAGAACCTATGGCTATCAGAAAAACTATAATTATTGTTAACCAAGGAAAATACTTTGTGGCAAAGACAAGATACACTTAAACCAGAAAACATAGTAAAAAATCAAATATATTCCTAATTTTTTTCTTTGTCGAGTATGGGTTTTTATCAGTAATCAATAAAAAATTTGATTAAAAATAGATTCAAGTGGTTTTCTAAAACGTATCAATATCAATAAGCTAGACACATGCTTCGAGTTGTTTCATGCCATAAATAAACTTGAACACTCAAGAAATCTGTTGGGTAGGCGGATTCACATCTCTTACAACCAACATAGTCCTCTATTCTTGGAGTAGAAGCAATTTGCTTAGCTTTACATCCATCCCAAGGTATTATATGTGGGACAGGTGCAGACACATTGAGTACACTCTATACATGTTACTCACCCATACACCACTATAAACACTATTTCCCATTCAACTTGCATGTGTTAAGCATGCCGCCAGTGCTCATCTTGAGCCAGGATCAAACTCTCTATGAGATTCATAGTTGCATTACTTATAGCTTCCATGTTCATAGACAAAGCTAATTTGAAATTGTCTTTCATTCCAAGGCATATCTTGTATCCATGCACTTCATATTCGCTTGGAGTTTGCTCTCAGAAATATAAGCATCTCTACCCCTTCCCGTCAATCCCACAAGCCTCTTATCCATTCTTATTCGATCACGGGGGTGGGGGTTTAGGCGTGCAAGTCAAAATAGAAAAACTCACAATTCATATTGGGTTTAGGCATAATCAGGCTCAAACTTGTGACTTCCACGACATCAAGGTGAAACTCTACCGTTGAGTTATATCCCTTCCCTACCCTTGCTAAGAAATAGAACTAACTAATCCTAAGGCAAAGGGTCAAGAAACTCAATGCCATAATTCTTGAGCAACTTGGAGCCAGACCTTCCTTTCACACTATTACAGATATAAAATGAATGAAAAATTTTGGATTCAATTGTCAACTACTCCTATAAATAGGATTGACTATGGATTCAAACCATAGTCAGTCCCTTCCTCTTAAAGAAGTTCTATTGGATACAGGTAGGAGAAGCGGTATTCTTAAAAAAAAAAATAAAGAAATCAGAACCAAATCAAGATGATACGGATCAACCCCTTCTTGCGCCAAAGATCTTACCATTTCCAAAGGAATTGGAGTTACATCTCTTTTCCATTTCCATTCAAGAGTTCTTATGTCTTTCCACGCCCCTTTAAGACCCTGAAAAAATTGACAAAACGATTAACTACTTCATTATGAATTTCATAGTAATAGAAATATATGTCCTACTGAAATAGAATTTTGAACTTGCTATCTTCTTACCTAGTAGGCAAAGATTTGCCTTCGTGGAAAAGATGATTTATTCGGATCAAGATGAAAGTCTAACTACATTGCCAGAATACATGTTGTACATTTGAAAGAGGTTGACCTCCTTGCTTCTCTCACAGTATAATCCTCTTCCCGTCAAGTCGCCTTCCTTCTCGGCCCACAAAGACAAAATTTAGGACTGGTGGCAATAGTAAATCATGGAAGAAAGGACTTTCTGAGCCGTGATCACTAACTAATACTAATATGATGCTAATAGAATAGAAAAGAATAACTTTTTTTATACACTTATGTATACTTTCCCCAGTTTCGTTGCTACCGCAGGCTTTACGCAATCGATTGGATCATCATACAGGTATCCCTTCAACACAAAATAGGTCATCGAAAGGATCTCAAGTGTCAAGTACCATAGTCTAGTACAACACTCAAAGATATGCATGTAAATGCATAAATACCCAAGTCTTGGGGTATGGTTCAACATTTACAACAAAAGTGCCTATCATGATCTAGGTTAGCCAAAACATATCTAAAGACAACAACATGAATGTAAACATCTAAGCCCTCTTGGAAAGCTCCAGGACGTTACTACCAAGAATGCCATCTTGTGTACTTGTGGAGAAAGAGGTGAGCATATATGACCCAATAGAAAATCCTTAACCTCATATTCAAACACAAAGCACTCATGCATTCATATAAGCCATGCATATTAGATGTCCAAATCACACATCACACAAGCATTCATCATTCTTGCACAAATGAAATATGCAAACTCATTAATAAAGAACAATAATACAACATAAATAGTCCAATGTAAGTGCACAAGATGCTAACGTTAGTCAATCCCGTAATTATGATATAAACGACCTAATTGGATTTATGCACGCAGATGACACGCCCTATCCAAGGTCCACACATTTACCATTTCCAACCATAATATCCTTGCAACTATTTGAACCAAGTAATCACCCCATAACTAAGGGTTGTACAAGTTTCTATTTGGCCCCTTGGATTGGTGCTCACACATCACCAATTACCAAATCTGCACACATTTCATGTTCTTTCAGCCTCTTGAGTTGATGCTCATGCATCAACAACCCAAGTCCTCACATAATCAATTTCAATATACTAGTCCCTTAAGTTAGTGCTCATGTATCACCAAGCCCAGTGTGCACAAAATCAATTTCATTGTATTGGTCCCTTGAGTCGGCGCTCATGCATCACCAATCCCAAGTCTACATGTAATAAATATCATTGTATCATTCTCTTGAGTTGGTGAGCACACACAAATCACTCAACTCAATTCTGCACACATTTCATGTTATGCAAATAGAGGCAATTTCAACAAACTACTGCCAACTTTGGAAAATCATTGAAAATAGTAGACAAAATCAATTTCAGTAAAACCACTTGAGAATGAAAGTTGATGAGCAACCAAGTGAAAATACTAGCTTTAATAACACACTTTCATAAACCAGGAGTTTTCATGAATTTTCTAAACAAGTTTCAGTAAAAACAGTGAACTCCAAGACTTTGTAGCAAACTTTGAAGAATTCTTAAAAATTGTATAAACATGATATTGAGGTGGTATAAGTTGAAAAAGAAAGATGAATAGTCTATTTTAAGTAGGGTTGGAACCGGGGCGGGGCGGGTACGGGGCGGCCGGTATCCAGCCCCGCCCCGTTGACCCTTTTTTTTGCCCCACCCCGCCCCTTTGCCCCTTTGCGGGGCGGGGCAAAAAAAATTTTAGTAGATCCAGACCCGCCCCGCCTCGCCCCGCCACTGTTTATATTTTTACAATCACACCCCTATAATCTTTATATTTTTCAACTTCATCCCTTATAATATTTATATCTTTGCAAATAACGCCCTTATCAATTTCTAATCATACCATTTATAACTATGATCATTTTTCAACAATCATAAAAATAATAAATCTTCAAACTAAAATCAAAATAGTTGTATATTATCATTTGATTTTATTAGTAATAATGTTACATATTCCATTAGAAATAATGTTAAAAGTTTATTATTGCTTGTAAACTAGTTAATTGATAATTTTTAAATAGTTGATAATACAATTAAATAATTTTTTAATGACATGTTCATTTAATTTCAATTTAATAATAGTAATAATATGATTGGTATATACCAAATAATTAATATTATAAATATTTATGAAATACTAATAATTTAATTAACTAATTTAAATTACGATAAATCATATATTTAAAGTTATAAGATTATTTTTATCATATTTCTATTTACATATTTAGAAAATAATATATTGATTATATTAAACATATACATTTTTAAAATAATATTTTTAATATTACAATAATTTAAATAGTACTTAGTAATCTATATCAAGATTGTATATGTTACACAAATTTAATTACTATAAAATATAAATATTTACTTACCATTTGATTTTATTAGTAATAATGTTACATGCTTTATTAGAAATAATGTTAAAAATGTATTATTCTTGTAAACTAGTTAATTAACACTTTTTCAATAGTATGTTAATTTAATTTCAATCTAATAATAGTAATAATATGATTTGTATATACTAATTAATTAACATTATATGTATTTATGAAACATTAATAATTAAAGTAATTAATTTATTTAAGAATTTACGATAAATCATATATTTAAGATTATAAGATTATTTTTATCCTATTTTTATTTACATATTTGGGAAATAATATATTGATTATATTAAAGATATATATTTTTAAAATAATCATGTTAATATTGCAATAATTTAATTAGTACTTAGTAATCTATATCAAGATTGTATATATTATAAAATTTAATTATTATAAAATATAAATATTTAATTATCATTAATTATCATTTAATTATATTAGTAATAATGTTACATACTTTATTAGAAATAATGTTAAAAGTGTATTATTGCTTATAAATTATTTAATTGACAATTTTTTAAATAGTTGATAATACAATTAAATAAATTTTTAGTAACATGTTGATTTAATTTCAATCTAATAATCGCAATAATATTATTGGCATATACCAAATAATTAACATTATATATTTATGAAACATTAATAATTTAATTAATTAATTTAAATTACAATAAATCATATATTTAAGGTTTTAAGATTTTTTTATCATATTTCTATTTACATATTTAAAAAATAATATACTGATTATATTATAGATATATATTTTAAAAATAATCTTGTTAATATTGTAATAATTTAATTAGTACTTAATAATCTATATCAAGATTGTATATATTATACAAATTCAATTATTATAAAATACAAATATTTTATTTTTTCATTATAATATGAAGAAATTGATGTTAATATACTAAAAGATATTAATTATTAATTAAAATGTCATTTTTATTAAAGTATTTGCATTATTTGTAAAATTATTAAGAATTTATATATATGAAAAGTTTTACCTAAAAAACAAATATAACCTAAAAAATTACATAACAGTCCTAAACTTTAAAAATTTTATAAATATACCCCTAATCTTGCGGGGCGGGGCGGGTCTACGGGTCCAAATGGCTAGACCCGGCCCCGGACCCGCCCCGGCCGGGGCAGAAATTTTCTGCCCCAGACCCGCCCCTATGAATGCTCCGGGGCGGGTCAAGACCCGCCCCGTTGGACAGGGTCCGGCCGGGTCTGCGGTGGGTCCGGGGCAAATGCCCAACCCTAATTTTAAGGAACAAAAATTGGTTTTGCAAAAACATGATCCAACTAGTAAAGTTCTCTAAAATAGTATAATTGGCTAGGGTAAATAGTATAGGTTCCCGTTTCCAATAGCCAACCAATAATTAGCCAAAAGTCCATTTCAAAACCAAATTCAATGAAACCAATGTCAATTGAAAGCTTAACATATCTATTTTCTTAAGAAAAGATAAATTTCCAAAATTCGTCATTTGATATAGTTTCACAAAAACATTTTCTTTTGGTTTGGATAAATAAGAGAAATACATAGCAGTTTTTTTTTTTTTTGAAAATCCATTAAAAATTCATTTCTCAATTGAATCAAGTGAAACTAGTGAAAATAGAAAGATCAACATGTCTATTTTCTTGAGCAAAAGAGAAATTTTTCAGAACACTAATCAAGAAGTTTAGGTTCACACACATATAACTGACTCACGAATCACTATTAACATATGGCTCAACTTCACCATTTGACAACTATTCCAACATCTACAACATCATCACAAGATTATCATCAAAATATCATGAATGATCAGCTCAAAACATGTTAAATGTAGCCAAAATAATACAAATTTTGTATTCATCAAAGTAAACAAACAAGAGGTACGAGGAGAAAGAGTGAGGTTAAAAACTCCCTACCTCTAATCCAAAGCTAAATACCCCTTTTTCTTCTGTTTTTCTCCTCATTTTCCCTTATCTTCTTCCTTCCTTCCTTCTTTGCTATAGGTTCTCCCAAGTTCTAGAAAAAGAGATATTTTCCCAGCCTGTGAATGGGGCTTTCATCTCGCTAGAGCATTTGCGACCACGATACTATGTCAAAGCCTCTTTCGAGACTTAAAGGAGCACAAACGGGCCATGGGCACGTTTGGAGAATGGAGTTGCCAATAATTATTCAATTGGAAGTGAATGGGAGCAATTGGATCCCTTGCTTTAGGACATTAACTACCCTCATAACTTTAGAGATGGGTTCGAGAAGTCACGTACGAGCCACTCGCCTCGCCCAGATCTAAATCTGGTCTCCACTAGGGTATACCAAATAAGTATAGTTTATATTATTATACAGTTCACTTATGTTGTTTGTTTTATGCATATAAGTTTCATTTTATCTTCATTATTCATGTGAGGTGATTTTCAATCAAAGTAGTTGTATATTCATACATAAAAGGAGGTGAGGAGAAAAGATTACATTTTCTTGCAAACATGGGGGAATGGGAGGGGATTACATCAATTATTATTCAATAATAAAGTAATTCTACTTCTAAACACTTCAAATATTAAATTCATTCATTCATGATATTCATAGCATACTCATGCATATCATATATTCAACCAATTCGAGATTTGATAAACAAAGAATTCCTCACCACCACATGTGGGTCTATTTAATGTTTATTAGGCCTCTTTAAGCATACATACATTCATATTCATACTTTCTAAGCATGGTGTGTTGATACAAAACAAATCAATTAGAGCTATAAACTAAAATCATGGCAATTTTACCTAGATTTGATAATTTTATCATGTTAATTCTACCAAATCATGGCAATTATAGACTATTCATAGTAATTCTAGCATGTGATTATAACAATTCTAAATATGGAAATTCGAGTCTAGACATGACATTTCTAGACTAATTACATCAATCATGGCAAATCATGGTATTTTTGCCAAATTCATGACAATCATGGCAATTCTAACCTAAAGCAATCAGAGTAAGCATGATAATTCAATCAATCGATCAAGGCAATTCATACCTAATTCTATGCTATTTCCTAGCATGCTTCAAAACAATCATACGTTTGATTTCTAATTACGATTCTAATCATGTACTTCTAGTGTGATGCTAAGACATTCGCAAAGAAATAAACTCCTAATCATGTTTCTAGATAAAGGAGGGATAGCAGACTTACCTTGACACTCTTTTCCATCTTGCAAAACAAATAAGGATTAAAACAATTCATAATAATCCTAAACATGCTCCTAAGCATCAAAATAAATCCTGGACATACTTAATCTAATGCAATAAAAATAAAGAAGAAGCTAAGAGAGGGAAGAGAGTGCTACTCTCAGGATGTACCCTTTTCAGGTCTAGAGCAGTACAAACGCCTGAGAAAATATTAAACTAGAAAAGGACTCTCTTGAAGTATCACAAGCATGTCCTCAAGGGAGAGAACAGATTTTTGGATGAAGGTGAAAGTGAGGCCATGGGGCAGGGGGTGTGGAGTGGTGGTGGAGTGGGGGAGGGTGTAGGGGTTCACATAATGAAGGCGAAAATGGAAAAAGGAAGCAAAGAAATCAAAATAGAAGGTTTTTAAAGTAATTTTCCAAAAATAAAGGGGGAATAGTTGGCCGATGGTGGGAGGACTGCTGGCCGATGGTATGATAACTAGTTGGCTATGGGAGGACCACCGACCAATGGTAGGATAGTCGGCCAGCTGTTCTACCACCGTCGACCAGTGATGGCGCACCTAAACCCTTAGTTTCTTATTTTTTTCAATGCAATCCTCTCTCACCTTCACCTGTTTGCTCATGCATAACTCTTTAAGTTCAACTCCAATTTTTAATCTATAAAATTTTATAAAAACTAGACATCTGTAGCTTCACAATGGTATATAACTCATTATCAAATTCCTTCTGGTTTAATTTCTATGATTTTCAAAAGTCATGTGTTGGTTTTCAAAGCTTTTGGTTGATTTCTTCTACATGTTCTTCTCTTTGCTTTTGAGGCCACTTTGGTCATTTCCATTGCTCATCACGCCTTCGTGTTTCATTGTCCAACCTCAAAAATCAAGTGCCTCTAGCTTGTCCTCACTTTTGAGAAGTTTGTAAGACACAAAGATCAAAAAATTACTCTTACTTCATCTTCTTCTTGTCTTGACATCTTTGCCCTCATATGCATTCTCTCAGGCTTCTTATCATCTACTCTCCTCATAGGTTTGCCTATTTAAGGGCTAAAATGCATCCTTTTAATGCATGAAATGCACTCTTATAGTGTGAACAGATACATTCTTCTAATGCATAGAATACATCCTCAAGACGTATGATTTGTACTTTTCTATTACAGACATGTGGATCCTCATGATGATAAGATGAGATATTCTTAAGTGCACTTACTTCTTGAGGTTTGTTAGCACTCTTCATTGCGCCTATTCTAAGGGGTTCAAATACTCTTAAGTATACCTACTTCTTAAGGCTTATTAGCACTCTTTAGTGTGCCTATTCTAAAGACTTCAAACACTCTTAAATGCACCTACTTCTTAGGGTTTTAAAACACTCTTTAGGGCAACTCTTATTAGGGCTCATGCCTATTCTAAGGGTTTAAAACACTCTTAAGGCGCTTACTTCTTAGGGTTTTTAAACACTCTTCAATGCACCTCTTCTTAGGGCTTGTGCCTATTCTAAGGGCTTAAAACACTTTTAAGTACACTACTTCTTAGGGTTTCTTCTAATGCATGCCCACTAGGAAAACATCTATCATGCATTGCTTCGTGTCCTTTGGAACTTTGATTTTTCATGCCTTCGACTGAGTAGTCTTCATTCTTCTTTGATCTCTTCGAACTTTTCACTTTTTGGGTTTCATACCCTTCTTTTGAGTGCTTTTTGTTTCTATTCTTTGGTTATTGATTTCTTTAAACTCATTGGGGAGAATTCTATCATATTGTATCTTCTTGGTCTTTCAACCTATCATTCATCGGGTTTCATGCCCCCTTTTTTAGGTACTCCTTGTTTCCATTCGCTTCTTTTGTAGATTCTTGCTCTTCACTGGGGTTTGTTGCGTTGCAACCTCTTGGACTCATTGCGGATTTCTTCATCGTTCTTGAAAGTTCGTGCAAAATATCAAACACCACTTGATGATTCCAAATCAATTCAAAAATTTACCTCATTCGATGTGTTCTTCAACAAACTACCTTCTAGTCCCTAGAGGAATACTTCCATGTGATTCTACTAAACTATTTGCCCTTCCAACTATCTATTGACTATGAATTTTCTTCTTCTTCAAATCCTTTCTTCAAGGTGACCTTCCTTCTTCAAGACAAAATTTCCTTCTTTAAGGTAAACATCAAATTTGAACTTCCTTCTTCAAAAGCAGACTTCTTTCTTCAAGGTAAACATAAAATTTCTTCTTCAAAATCCCTTGTTTATGGTATACTTCAAATTCCTTCTTCATGGTGAACTTCCTTCTTCAAGGTGGACGCCTTCTTCAAAGCATATGCCTTCTTTAAGGGAGATGTCTTCTTCTGGAGAGATTTCTTCTTCAAAGTGGATGCCTTCTTTGAGAGAGATTTCTTCGTCAAGAGAGATTCCTTCTTTAAGGTAGATGTCTTCTTCGAGGAAGATTCCTTCTTCAAGGGAGAGTCCTTTTTCAAGGTAGATGCCTTCTTCAAGGCGAGTTCCTAGACTACATTTCCCATTCCTGGCGATATGTACTTCTTACAAACTATTGAGTCCCTTCTAAACTATGTGAGTTCTTTTGAGAAAGTTTGGCTTGTTTTACGCGATTTACAATTCCTCCAAATTGAGCCTCTTTTAGCCTATACATGCATTTCCTGCGAGATTGACTATTTCAAGTCTTTCTCCTCAATTGTGGTCCTCAACTATCTTCTTCAACAATGGTCCTCCAACTGTCTTCAATTGTGGTATTCCTTATATTTATGGTGATCCCTATCTCTACATGATATTGTTTATTCTGTTGCAGGCATCTTGCAGATCGTACTACTTAAAAAACTTGATCTAGGTGATTAGCACATTATGTTGCTTCGGTCGATCATTGAATCTTAATAGATGGAACTATCTTTGCACATCGTGATGTTTGAGAGAAATCTTATCGAGATTGAGCTACCTGATCCAGGCAATTTGTACATTGTGCTAACATGGGAGCTTCATCCAAGTGGCTTGCACATCATGCTAAATAAAGAAGTCTAATCTAGGTGATTTGCATATCGTGCTAAACTGAGGAGCTTCATCCAAGCATGATTGCACATTGTGCCAAACTGAGGAGCCTGATCTAGGTAGCTCGCATGTTGTGTTGAACTATGGAGCCTGGTCAGACGGTTTGCACATCATGTTGAATTGAGGAGCCTGATCCAGGCATTTTGCACATCGTGCTAAACTTAGAAGCCTCATCCAAACAGCTTGTAGATCATGCTGAATTGAAGAGCCTAATCTAGGTGATTTGTATATCGTGCTAAACTAAAGAGCTTGATCTAGGTGATTTGCACATCTTCCCACTTCCATTAGACCTCGTGGAGAGTAAACTACCTGATCTAGGCAATTTGCACATCATGTTGCTTCCAATGGGTCTCCTTGAGACTGAACCACCTTCTCTAGATGACTTGCATATTGTGCTACTTCCACTGAGTCTACCTGATCTAGGGTACTTGCACATCGTACTGAACTAAGAGGCCTAATCCAGACAGCTTGCATATCATCTTGAACTAAGGAGTCTGATCCAAACGACTTGCATATCGTGCTGAATTGAGGAGCCTGATCTAGGCGACTTGTACATCATGTTGCTTCCGTTGGGTCTCATCGACAGTGAACTACCTGATCGAGGTGACTTGTACATCATGTTGTTTCTATTGAGTTGGCTTGATCCAGGCAACTTGCACGTTGTGCTGCTTCCATGGGACTTCTCGAGATTGAACTACCTGATCTAGGCGGCTTGTAACCTCATGCTGCTTCCATTGAGTCTACCTGATCTAGGTGGCTTGAATGCTATGTTGCTTCTATCAAGTCTTATCGAGACTGAACTACCTGATTCAGGCAACTTGCACATCATGCTACTTCCATTGGGTGGTCTCATCGAGACTAAACTGCCTGATCCAGGCGATTTGCACATCGTGCTGCTTCCATTACTATTCCTGTTAAGCCTATTGCTTTTACGACTGCCTCCTATATTTCATACTACATTGTAATTCTACAAAACTTGGTCACTTTTGGACTATGCTCCGTTTTGGATTATGCTTCTTGTAAGAAAAGGATTTATGATTCATGTATGCATGCATATGCTAAATATGTATGTCTTTTAGGCTAGGTGATCATTGAAGGTGTCGACTAACTCCAGCCAGCTTGTTCTTCTCATGAAAGGATACTAAGGATGCCTTAGTGACGAGCAGAGGGAGACTTTTGGTACTACAAACTTGTGCATTGAATCTTCAAATGCTCAAAACAATTCTTCAATGACTAGTCAGTTTGCCTACTTCAAGCACTATGCATGTACACCCCATATTATTTCTTTTGCTTTCTTGGAGATGATTGAGAGAATTCTATCTCCTATCATTCTTACATGATTTTTAGGATGATCGAGGCAATTCTTTGCCTCTTGCTTCTTTTCATTTCTCAAAATGATTAGGTAATTCTTTGCCCATTGTATGAAGAGTTTGGTCTTGTCTTGGCGAACTCCTTCGCCTTAGCTTTAAGGGCATTATTCCTTTTTCTTTGTGGACATCTATGTTGGATGAAATGGCTAACTTCTTCCATATATCTTGCTTTTACACTGTTGGTGGCAAGGTTGCCTTCTTTGATAACATTGATGAGAACTGTTAGCAGATTTTCTTCTTCGTAACATATTTTCAGCACATCCAATATCCTTGAATAATAAGTTGAAATGTTAAATGTGAGCTGTGCATCAAATTGATTTGCATTTAAATTCCTCAAAGATTTCTTAAATTCGATAGCTCAAAGGTAATGCATTGATATTGTGATTGTTCACAATTTTGATTCTAACACCATTCCAGATTCTTCGTGTGTGTGTATATAGCCAATCATGCTTCACTCTTTGAAACTCGAATAGCTTTGTGCAAATAGGAGCTAGCGATCAATCTCTAATGAAAAAAAGACTACCATAAGCTTGCTTTTTACACCACTCTCCACTAATGTAGGCTAATCACAACACCAAGGATAATTAGAGCATTACCAAATTTGTAATGATAGGCTAGGGTCAACTATGATAAAGGGAGTTATAAGGTTATCTCATCCATAGTCATACAACTATTCTTGATTTTAATGGAGAGCACCAACTTAGACATATTTGCAATACCAAACTTTGAGTCTTTATCCATTATGTTTGCTTTGCTTTTGATTTTGAGTGGCTACACCCCCAAACTTTATAAGCAACGGGATTAGCACTCTTCTTTTTCTTCTTTCTTTTTCTTTTTTTCTTTTTTTTCTCCTTTTGTTTTCTTTTTCTTCTTCGGGCTTAAAATTGTAAAAAATTTCTCAAGTTCCTTTCATTCTTCCATAAATGTGGCTCTCAATTATCTTTTATAGAATGCTCACATCCTATGAGTGAAGGGTACTATGTAGGAAAAAATTTCTAGCGTTAGGATAAATTTTATGGTTTGACAAAGAAAATGCTTTATTAGGCTCATTCAGGTCCACTATGGTCAATAAATCATGCTTAGGTTGGTTTGAAAGGCTCAATTGATTCAAATAATTTCCTTGGTGTTATGTAACCTAGGATTTCGCTTGGAGTAGTGATCAAACGGATTTTAGATTCTTACGAGATCTCAACACCAAGCTTTCTTTGCATAAAGTTTCTCTAAGTGAAAAAAGTTCCATATTCATGGCTATTGTACTCAAATGCTGAAGAATCAAGAATGAAACTCATCTAGCAAAAAGAGTCAAACATGTAAATAACACAATCTCATGTATTACTAAAAATCTATTTCCAATTAGTGTCGCGACTTTATCAATGATCATCAAAAGAATACACAATTCACATATGTTCAATTCAAACAAACACCAAAATGAAGCGTTTCAAAGCATATTGAATTCAAGGCATCACTATTCTTTCTCTAGATTGGGAATTCTTCCTTTATTGATCAAGTCTTGTATCTCGTGCCAAAAGCGATGACATTTGTTAGTGATATGGCCAGTTTGTTAGTGGAAATCACGATATTCATGATGCTTACGATTGGCTGGTCATGAGTTTTGTGGAGGCTTTGGTGTCAACAGGAGTTGATGCGCTCGAAACTAGCAAGTATGTTAGTCGCACATGTAATAAAGTGATGAGTAAGATATCATAACACAAAATAAATTGGGGGTTTTGTTTAATGATTAACTAAATGAAATATGAATTCAAATGAAGAATAACACAACACAAAGTTTAATGAAGTGAGAAATAATTAATGGGAGAAACTTGGTTAAGGGATCATTCTCTGCCATAAGATATGAATTTGCGAATCAACTATAGAATTGTCATCCAATTACAACATTGAAATTATCAATTGTAGACAACAAAAAGCTCTGTTACCCCAATCTTTTCTTTGTCGTTAAATAAAACAAGTTATTTATTTAATCTCTATCCACTAAACAACCTAGAGCAAGCTCTCTAAATTTAATTTAATGGAGGCATTACAATAAGAAAGATAGGTTGATCTAAGTAATAAACACACAAGCTCGGATTATTTAACTTTAGGTTACATTCTTCAATTGCAATCTCCGATCATAATTTTGATACTAACGATTAGAAATTCACGATAGTTATGGACCAAGATTTCTAGTCTAGCAATAGACAACAACCAGATTCTATTTAGTTGGCCATCAAATAAAATCAACAAGCAATCATAAGCATTGAATACGGGAAAATACAAGCAACTTGAATTAGAGAATTGTATAACAATTTCTTGGATAATCAATTCACAAAATATCTAGGGCTTTGAAATCACCCTCAACCAAATCGGATTTAGTTACACATGTTCAAATACAACATAAATATAATTCAACATAGAGAAATTCCAAAAAATGAAAAAGAAAGGAAACACTTAGCAAATCCTTTGAAAATCTCCTCTGTAAATGAATCTCCTTAGAATTGTAGTTCCTCCCATTTCCAAAGCCTTCTTTCTCCTTCAAGAACTCCAAGAGATGTGAGAAATCAAAAGAGGCAATCTCCAACTTTTTCTCTTCCTTCTCCTTCTAAAATAAAACCCTAAAATAAGTTTATATACTTTGCTACAGTGCCGTGAATAATAACATGCTACAATGATTTGTAAAATTACAATTCTGCACTACTCACACCATTTTGATCATAACTTCTAGTATACTATATGGACTCATGAATCGTAAAATTCTCTAGAAACTAGACTTCTAGAGCTTTCGAACAGTGTATAGCACATTGATAAGTGTCTATTTATATATCATTTTCATATCAATTCCGTCTATGTTTCTTTGCTATATTCCTTGGTATTTTTATGTTTTTGTGTGGTTTTTTATGTTTGTAGGAGTTTTGGAGGAACTTGCACAAAATTGGAGTAAAACCCTTCATTTTCACCTCTGCTAATCAACCAATTTCTCAGAGTTGATTGTATCGATATACAATTAACCGGATAACATGCTATATACCATTGGAAAGCTCTCGAAGTCTATTTTTTTGGAGAAATTTACGGTTCACGAATTTATGTAGTGTACCGAAAGTTGTGATAAAAATGGTATGAGAAGTGTATATTTGTAATTCCATATATCACTGTAGCATGTTATTAAATACGGGATACTGTAGCAAGTTACTGTAGCAGAGTATATAAACACATTTTAGGGTTTTATTTTCATAACTTGAAGAGGGGAGAACGTGGTAGAGGCTGCAGCTCTAGATTTCTTTCGTTTCCTGGAGTTCTTGAAGGAGAAAAAAAGCTTGGAAAGAGGAAGAACTACAATTCAAAGAGATTTACATCAAAATTGCTAAGTTTTTCCCTTTCCCTTTCATTTTCTGGAATGTCTCCATGTTGTATTGTATTTACCACGTTTTTGAACATGTGTAACTGAATCTGAATTGGTTGAGGCTGATTTCAAAGCCCTTGATATGGTTTTTGTGAGTTGATTGTGTAAGAAATTGTTATCCAATTCCCTAATTGAAGTTGCTTGCATTTTCCCATATCTAATGCTTATTATTGCTTGCTGATTGTATTTGGGGTGGCCAACTGAATATAATCTGGTTGTTGTCTATTGCTATATTAGAAATCTTGATCCGTAATTGTCATGAATTTCCAATCATTAGTAGCAAAATTGTGATCAAAGATTGCAATTGGACAATACAACCTAGGTTAAATAATCCGAACTTGTGTGATTATTGCTTAGATCAACCTATCTTTCTCATCGTAATGCTTTCATTGAATTAAACTCAGAGAGCTTGTTCTAGGTTGTTTAATGGATAGAGATTAAATAAAGAGCTTGTTTTATTTAACAACAAAGTAAGGAAAGATTGGGTAACAGAGCTTGTTGTTATCTACGGTTGATAACTTCAATGGTGTAATTGGATGACAATTCTATGTTAATTCACAAATCCATATCTTGTGGCAGAGAATGAACCTTTAACCAGGTTCTCTCATTGATTTTAACTCAATTAACTTAGCATTGTGTTATTCTTTATTGCATTAATATTTCATTTAGTTAATCAATCAACAAAACCCCCCGTTTATTCTGTTTTTGCTTTCAAATAACAAATTCAATTAGAATCAATCCTCGTAGGAACGATATCTTACTTATCACTTTATTACTTGTGCGACTAGTATACTTGCTAGTTTCGAACGCATCAAGTTTTTGGCGCCGTTGCCGGGGATTGATTTTCTAATCAATTTGTTATTCTGTTTTTACTACTGATTCTTGATTGTTATTTCCTGATTTTTTGTGTTTAGGCTTTTATGTCCGAGGGAGAAGCGGATCAACGACTTAAGAGAATTAAGGAGTTTCTCCAATCCTCGAATTTAAGGCTAAATCGGTCAATTTCAACTCCACATCCAGAATTTGACCTTGCACGACACACTTCCCTCCCATCTTCTTGCAGTTTAATCAAATCTGAATCGGAAGCAATGGCGATGGAAACGATCAGACTCTTAAGGAGTTAGCGGCTCCAATTATTGATCAACAACCGCTATGCATAAGCACCAATTTTGAGATAGATTTTATTTGAACTTAAATCTGGACTGATTCATCTCTTGCCTACATTTCATGGTTTTGCAGGAGAGGATCCGAACAAACACCTCAAAGAAATTCATGTGGTATGCTCAAGTATGAAGCCAACCGGCGTTTCTGAAGAGCAAATTAAATTGAGAGCTTTCCCATTCTCATTAGCAGAATCGGCAAAAGATTGGCTATACTACCTACCACCAGGTACCATTACCACTTGGAATGAGATGAGTAAACGTTTTTTGGAGAAATACTTTCCAGCCTCGAAAGTTACAATTATTAGAAAAGATATTAGTGGCATTCGACAACACAATGGAGAATCACTTCATGAATATTGGAAGAGATTTAAGAGGTTATGTGCTAGCTGTCCAAACCACCAAATTAGTGATGGACTCCTAATTCAATATTTCTATGAGGGTCCCTTACCAATGGAAAGGAGTATCATTGATGCTGCTAGTGGTGGAGCACTAGTTAATAAAACACCGAACATTGCAAGACATTTGATTAGTGACATGGCAGCGAACTCCCAACAATTCAGCAGTCAATTTGAGCCACAACTACCAAAAAGAGTAAATGAAGTAAGTACTTCAAACATTGAACAACAACTTTGTGAACTTACCTCTCTTGTAAAAAAAAATGGCTGTAGGACATATGCAGCAATCTTATGCATGTGGAGTATGTTCTGCCATAGACCATCCAACCGACATGTGTCCAACTTTGCAAGAAGGAGATACAGAACAAGCCAATGCCATGGGCGGATTTCCAGGACAACCAAGGCAAAGGTATGACCCTTTCTCCAATACTTACAATGCTGGATGGAGAGATCACCTAATTTAAGATATGGGAATCATCAACCAATTGCCCCAAATGCCATACCACATCGACCACCAGGTTTCAATCAACCAAGGGTGCAACAACCATTTCAAGCACAACCACAACCAGCACCACAACCAGCTCCACAAAACTTCAGTGTTGTCTCTCAGGATATTGTTAAAGCACTTGCACTAACACAATGCAATTTCAGCAGGACAACTAGGGCAAAGTATCCAAACTTGGGGATAATCAAATGGACAATTGGCACTACATGAGCAAATTTGAGAGTCAAAGCTCAGTAGGGCAAATACCTTCTCAGCCGGGGGTTGTCAATCCAAGAGAGAATGCTAGTGCTGTTGTAACTTTGAGAAGTGGGAAGCAATTAGAGATTCCACCAAAGAAAATCACAAACTGATTGGAAGGGGATGACACCACTCCCACCATGAATTAAACATCATCTTCTAAGGTAAATCCTAAAACCCATATGTTACTCCTCCACCTTTTCCTATCAGATTTGCAAAATCAAAGAAGGAGGAACAAGAACAGGAAATCCTGGAAACTTTTCGCAAGATCGAGATGAATATACCACTTCTGGATGCTATCGAGCAAGTACCTCGTTATATAAAATGTCTCAAGGAGTTATGCACTAGCAAGAGAAAGTTAAAAAGAAATGAGAAAGTAAGTGTAGGGGAAAATGTTTCAGCTGTTCTACAAAGAAAAATTCCTCCGAAATGCAAAAATCCAGGTACGTTCACCATTTCATGCACCATTGGTAAAATCAAGTTTGAAAGAGCTATGTTAGATTTAGGAGCATCTATTAATGTCATGCCATATTCTATTTATGCTTCTTTAAATCTTGGACCTTTTGCAAAAACTGGTATTACCATTCAACTTGCTGATCATTCTAATGCATATCGCAAGGGAGTTGTGGAAGATGTGCTTGTGCAGGTGAATCAATTGGTTTTCCCAGCAGACTTCTATGTTCTTAAAATGGAGGATGAGACATCTCCTAATCCAACACTGATTCTTTTAGGGAGACCATTTGTGAAGACTGCCCGAACCAAGATTGATGTTCATGATGGCATTCTCACCATGGAGTTTGATGGCGAGGTGATTTGTTTCAATATTTTTGAGGCAATGAGGTACCCTAGTGACTTGCATTCTGTTTTTGTAGTTAATGTTATTGATTCATTGCCACAATAATATTTTGAGTTAACTCGCAAGGATGCATTAGAAGTAGCCATTAGTGAGCACATAGGGGTAGAAAATTCCAGAGAATCGAGAAAGTTGATACAAGTGTCTAAAGAAGTGGAGGAAGCTGTGGCAAGCTTGGATGAGACTATAGCCATCACCACAAACAGGTATGATGTTTCGTACATTGAATTGCCTTTATCTAATGAGAAACTTCTTCCCTCTGTGATGAAAGCACCTGCCTTGGAGCTTAAGCCTCTTCCAGATCATTTGAAGCATGTATTCCTGGGTGAGAAAGATACTTTGCCAGTCATAATGGCAAAGGGTCTTGCACCATTACAAGAAGAGAAACTCATCCGAGTGCTTCGAGATCACAAACAGCCATTGGGTGGACAATCGCTGACATCAAAGGTATTAGTCCAGCCGTATGCATGCACCGCATCTTGTTAGAAGAGGGATCCAAGCCCACTAGAGAAGCACAGCGGAGGTTGAATCCTCCATGATGGAAGTTGTCAAGAAAGAAATCCTGAAATTGTTAGATGTGGGTGTGATTTATCCAATTTCGGACAGCAAGTGGGTGAGTCCAGTCCAAGTTGTTCCGAAGAAATCTGGTGTTACGGTGGTTAAGAATGACAATAATGAGCTAGTTCCCACTCGTATCCAAACCGGCTGGCGAGTTTGTATTGATTATCGGAAGCTCAATTCAGCAACTCGCAAGGATCACTTTCCTTTGCCATTTATTGATCAAATGCTGGAGAGGTTAGCAGGTCATTCTCACTATTGTTTTCTTGATGGCTATTCAGGATATAATCAGATTGTCATTGCCCCTGAGGATCAAGAGAAAACTACATTCACATGCCCATTCGGTACATTTGCCTATCGACGCATGCCATTCGGTCTTTGCAATGCCCCTGCCACTTTCCAAAGGTGTATGGTAAGTATTTTCTCTGATTATGTTGAGAACATTATTGAGGTATTTATGGATGACTTTAGTGTTTTTGGTGATTCTTTTGATAAATGCCTTGACAACCTACCCTTATACTTCAAAGATGTATAGAAACTAACCTTGTTCTAAATTGGGAGAAATGTCATTTTATGGTAGATCAGGGTATAGTTTTGGGACATGTTATTTCTGCTAAGGGTATAGAGGTTGATAAATCCAAGATAGATCTTATATGTTCCTTACCACCTCCCACAAGTGTGCGGGATATTCGTTCGTTTCTTGGTCATGCAGGTTTTTATCGTAGATTCATCAAAGATTTCTCGAAGATAGCATTGCCCCTATGCAGATTATTACAGAATGATGTGGCCTTTGAATTTGATGAGAAATGCAAAGAGGCATTTGAGAAACTGAAGGAACTCTTGACTTCGGCTCCAATAATCCAATCTCCAAATTGGGATTATCCATTCGAGATCATGTGCGATGCGAGTGACTATGCTGTGGGTGCCGTTTTGGGTCAACGAATTGGCAAAATTCCACATGCCATTTACTACGCATCTCGGACTTTAAATGATGCTCAACTTAATTATTCTACCACTGAGAAAGAGCTGCTAGCGGTTATTTTTGCTTTAGAAAAGTTTCGATCTTATTTGATTGGTACTAAAGTAACCGTTTATTCTGATCATGCAGCTTTGAGGTACTTGCTCACAAAGAAAGATGCTAAACCAAGGCTTATCAGGTGGATACTCCTTTTACAGGAATTTGACTTGGAGATCAAAGATAAGAAGGGAAGTGAAAACTTAGTTGCAGACCATCTCAGTCGCATTGTCCATGATAAGAATGCACTGCCATTACAAGAAAGTTTTCCGGATGAACAATTGTTGTCTCTAAATGTAGTAGCCCCTTGGTATGCAGATATTGTCAATTACTTAGTTACGAAGAAGCTACCACATGACTTGACTCGAGCTCAAAGAGACAAGATCAAGAACATTGCCAAGTACTACATATGGGATGATCCGTACTTCTGGAAGCATTGTTCTGACCAAGTGATAAGAATGTGCGTTTTTGAATCTGAATTTAATTCAATTTTAACCTTCTGTCATTCTTATGCATGTGGAGGTCACTTCGGACCAAAAAGAACAGCCCTCAAAGTTCTTGATTGTGGATTCTACTGGCCATCATTGTTCAAAGATGCATATCTCTTCTGCAAAGCTTGTGACCGTTGTCAAAGGACAGGTAATTTAAGTGCCAAAAATCAAATGCCACAAACCCCTATACTTATTGTCGAGATTTTTGATGTGTGGGGTATTGATTTCATGGGTCCTTTTCCTTCATCTTTTGGTAATGTTTACATTATACTTGCTGTGGATTATGTTTCTAAATGGGTGGAAGCAAAAGCTACGAGAACTAATGATTCTAAAGTTGTTGTAGATTTTGTGAAATCTAACATTTTTGCAAGATTTGGAACACCAAGAGCCATGATTAGCGATAGAGGGACACACTTCTGCAACAGATTATTTGAAGCCTTGCTCAAGAAATACAACATCACTCACAAGGTGTCTACTGCATATCATCCACAAACTAGTGGTCAAGTTGAAGTTTCAAATCGAGAAGTCAAGTCCATTCTCGAGAAGACAGTGAATCCGAACCGAAAAGATTGGAGCCTACGATTGAATGATGCACTTTGGGCATACTGAACTGCTTACAAGACACCTATTGGTATGTCTCCGTATAGGTTAGTCTATGGTAAGCCATGTCACCTTCCAGTAGAGCTCGAACATAAAGCATGGTGGGCAGTAAAGCTTTGTAACATGGAGATGGATGCTGCTGGAGAACAAAGGAAGCTTCAACTGCAAGAATTGGAAGAACTTAGAATTGATGCCTATGAGAATTCCAGAATTTACAAGGAGAAAACTAAGGCATTTCATGATAAAATGATCTCCAGGAAGAATTTTGAAGTGGGACAGAAAGTTCTTTTATTTCATTCTCGCCTCAAGTTATTTCCAGGTAAATTACGATCTCGATGGGTTGGACCTTTTGTTATTACTAATGTTTTTCCCATGGTGCAGTGGAAATCAAGAGCTTAAAAACGGACAAAGTATTCAAGGTGAATGGGCATAGGTTGAAGCCTTACTATGAGAATTCAGTGATGCAGGACATCGATGAGGTACCTCTCTACGAGCCAACTTATCTTGATGGGTGAGGGCAGATAACGTCAGGCTGAGGACGTTAAACCAAGCGCTTATTGGGAGGCAACCCAATGTTTTTGAAACATAAATAAAAAGAGACAAAGAAAAGAAGGTAGTAACGATCAATTTTTGTGTTTCGAGGAGATTCCTCTCATGGGCCATTATAATTGATCAGGTTTTATCTCTCTTTGCCATCTGTCTCATTTGCTTTGTTGTTTGTTTTTTGACTTTCGTTTGCTCTTGTGTTTTTATTTCTTTTATGTGTCTCTATTTTCTTTTCTTTTCTTTTCTTTTCTTGTGATTAATTTGACTATTCCGTGCTTCGAGTTTAGTTGTGCAACAGCTTGAGGAAACATTCAAACGGGAGTTGAAGCCATTGCCCGAAGGTTTGAAACGTGCATATCTGGGAGAAGAACAAATTCAATCGCATTATCGGTAATATCTCTCCTTTTCTCCTCTTCAATGGATGTTGATATCTTTCTGTCGAACCTTCGTAAATATTTCCCTTCACTTCCTCAAAATGCTGTGTTTAAAATTTATAAAGTACGGATGACTAGACTTTGGGCATTGATGCTCCTAAATGTGCCTGCGGATATCCGATGGCTTATCGAAGCCAAGGTGAGATTGTCCGGTGAGCCGGACATTAATCTCGCAAAATACATGCCTGGTCTAGGAAAGAGCTACTACGCCAAGAGGCGAAGAGCGAAAAGGTTACAAGTATGTTATAAATGTGCTAGATGGAATTGTAACCAGACTTGTCGTTCATTAGGTTTTGTGTCCAGGAATAGAGAAGATAAACTTCATTTATTAAGAATGGTCTGAGTAATGAGTCGCTGGATAATGTTTTGTTAACTCTCGAGTCACATTCTTGTGGACTTGTTCAGCGTGAATTGCTTAATCTATGGACACAATTTCGTGATGAATTGCAGTGTTATAGTCTAGGGAATCTGACTAAAAACGACCCTGTTTGCCAGTTTATAAGAAAACTGGATGGGAAGCAAATCCCCGACTCATAGAAGGCGTTTCAGCCGTTACTGGACGTAAAACCAGAGGAAGATGTGAGCCACAATCACAACTACTTGTATATTTGAATGTGTGTTGTTGTTGTCAAATTTTTTTTTCTTGTTTCGTTTGATCTGATTATCAATGTTGTTTTTGTGTTGTTGTTGTTTGTTGATTTTGTTTGTTTTAATTTCAAGTTTTCTTTTTGACAAACCATATGACTACCCTATGGCATAAGTACACGTCGGAGATAAGTGTGGAGGTTTTGTCAACCTCCGCCGAAAGTGTATCTCCATTTTAATGCTTCACGTGGGAGACAAGTGTGGAGGTTTTGTCAACCTCCGCCGAAAGTGTATCTCCATTTTTCTGCTTCACGTGGGAGACAAGTGTGGGGTTTTGTCAACCTCCGCCGAAAGTGTATCACCATTTTCCATGCTTCACGTGGGAGACAAGTGTGTAGGTTTGTCAAACCTCGCCGAAAGCATATCTCATTTTTTCAAATCTTGGGGCGATAAATCTGCATCGAGCAACCCCCACCGAAATTATGTCCCCATGTGTCAAATTTGAGAGTTTTACGTGTGTGTATATATCCATTCTCCATATTTTCAAATGTTATTATTATAACCTGTCTTACACTTGAAAAGCATATTACCTAACGTGCATCATTGTCTTACACAAGGTTAGAGCACTTGTAGAAATGGAGAAAACACCAATTCAGCGATTCCAAAATATATACGTATTTTGTGGATCGCAATTTGGTAAAGATGGAGAGTTTACAATAGCAGCTCTTGATCTTGGTAGGACATTAGCCTGTCTCTTATACACATCTAGATGTGTATAAGAGACAGGTTAATGGGTGTGTGTCGACAGCTGCATCCTTGGGAGGAAGTAAAGTTCTCGGCATTATCCCTAAACCATTAGCTGTGCGAGATATCATAGGCACCACAATGGGGGAAGAGTTACAGGTCTCTAGCATGCATGAGCGTATTGCACATATGGTCATTAAATCTGATGCATTTATAGTTTTGCCCGGTGGTTATGGTACATTAGAGGAGATATTTCAAATCACCTCTTGGGCACAGCTAAACATCCATCGGAAACCCATTGGTTTGTTAAATGTCAATAATTTTGTTGATGGTTTGTTGTCTTTTCTTGATCAAGCAGTAGAAAAAAACTTCATCTCACAGCCGGCGAGGCAAATCCTGGTTACAGCTTCAACTGTAGGGGAGTTAATTGGCAAATTGCAAGCATTCGTCTATTCGCCTGATCCAACAATAGCTCGGATAGATTGGTTTGCAGAGGGAAATAAAAGGCGTAAACTGGATTTAGCGCTCCATCTGTAATCTTTATCTGCTGGTTTGCTTCACTTTTGTTTGCTTTCTTTTTATTGTGTTTATTTGAGATTTTTCATGTTATTTCTTTTGAGCTTTCTCAGGTTATTTCTTTCGTTCAGGTAATCTTAGATTTTAGAGTGGTGGCTTAAAAAGTTCAAGTTCTCTTGAAACGCATTGTGGATCTCTTCAATCTATAATGGCTGAATAAGGAGGCTAACTTCTAAACTTTTTAGACCCATTCTAACTGACTTGTTTGTGTTTGCTGACTTGTTGGACTTTGTTATTTTATGAGTAAGTTTAGTTTTATGTAATTTAGAGTTGTTATGTGTTTTAGTCTTTATCAGTTTCGATTCAAAAAAGAAAAAATGTGGGAAAAACTTGAGAATGGCAGGATATGGGGTTTCTTTAACCCTTGAAACGCATTCTCTCTAAATAAATCTGTAGTTTGTTTATTTCATATTGTTTGAAGTGTCTTGTTTTGTTCTTTCATAATAAAGGTATATAGGCTGGAAACCTTAAGTCTGCGGCTACTGGTCCTAAGGATTGTTGAAATATACAATCTTGACTCAGGTGTAACAACGCCACGTACCTCTTTTCTTGCATTTTGTGGGTCGATGATAAGATAATGATTGAATTAAGAATAACTCTTGAAAAATGATAAATGATCATGGATCTGTGTGCTTAAAATGTTTATTGGTTTTCGCTTTGCTTTTGATTCCTTGCGCAACATTGAGCACTGAGCTATTATCACTGAGTTATTTGTTCACTTAGAGAAAGTTTAAGTAATTTAAATGTTTCTTCAGATTTTAATGAATTCTAGAACTTGTTTGATGGTCACTCGAGGCGAAATCCTAGACTGTGCAACATTTGGGAAATGATTTAGACCATCTTTGGACCGTTTGAGCCTTAATAGCCAACCTTAACTGAAATTGATCCTTAGTTACCCCTTTGAGCCTCTGTAAGCCTTTTTCTTTGTTAACTCACTAAAAGATTTCCTAACCTCAAATGAATTTGTTCCACACACTTTATCCCTTACCTATGAGCATGTAGATCATTCACAATTAAATTTTGAGCTATGTTCAGGTTTTGGGAAGTTAGAGGAGGTTGGGATGTGTCATGAGCAATGCAAGTGAGTTCTATTGTGTTTGTAAAAAGAAAAAAAGAAAAAAAGCCAATTTGTACTTATCCTCCACGTACTTACACATTGAGGACAATGTGTTGTTTAAGTGTGGGGGAGGGGAAGTGTAAAAAAAAAAAGAAAAAAAAAGAAAAAAAGAAGAAAAAAAAAGAAAAAAAAGAACAAAAGAAGAAGAATAAGAGATCTATACCCTTAAGTGTTCTTAAAAAGAATGAAACAACAAAGTGTGGGGGTGTAGTTTTCTTTTGTTTTCTGCACAAAAAAAAAAAAGATTGAGTGTTCTAAATAAGTTTGGGGGAGTAACTTGGTGAATTGAAATAAAGTTGTGTTATAGGGTTGAGCTCTACATAGTCTTGAATGATTTATGTGTTTGTGGGTGATTTGAGCCAAATTATTATCCTTTATCATACCTTCACCCAAGCCAAACGTTACAAGCTTAATAAAGCCCTACCTGATCTTTAGTGTTGTGCTTGTCTACATTAGTGGAGAGTGACTTGAAAAGCAAGCCTATGGAGTTCATTTATACGCACATCTTCACTATTAAATAGCTTTTACGTCTTGCCTTTGCTACTTGAGAGAATGCCTTGGACCGAGACCGATTTCATTTTTATGCATAAACTCATCCGGGTTACAAATGATTAGGTGAGAATGGCTCTACACACACACACATTGGAGGAATTGAAGTAGAGCAAAACTAATCTTTGCAATGAGATTCTTGATCAAGTGCATTATTTTGAAGTTTTCCTTGGGTTATAATTAAGTACAATCTTTGAGGCCTATTTGCAAGTTGAAGCATTTGTGTGTTTTAATTTTTCTTTGATTCTGTTTCGGTTTAGTTTTGTTTCGTATCATTTTAGTTGCTCGAGGACTAGCAAAGTCTAAGTGTGGGGGAATTTGATAGGTGTCTATTTATGTATTACTTTTATATCAATTCGTCCATGTTTCTTTGCTATATTCCTTGGTATTTTTATGTTTTTGTGTGGTTTTGATGTTTGTAGGAGTTTTGGAGCAACTTGCACAAAAATGGAGTAAAACCCTTCATTTTCACCTCTGCTAATCAGCCAATTTCTCGGAGTTGATTGTATCGATGTACAATTAGCCGGATAACATGCTATATACCATTGAAAAGCTCTCGAAGTCTATTTTCTGGAGAAATTTACGGTTCACGAATTTATGTAGTGTACCAAAAGTTATGATAAAAATGGTATGAGAAGTGTATATTTGTAATTCCACATATCACTGTAGCATGTTATTAAATACGAGGACACTGTAGCAAGTTACTGTAGCAGAGTATATAAACATATTTTAGGGTTTTATTTTCATAACTTGAAGAGGGGGAAACGTGGTGGAGGCTACAGCTCTGGAATTCTCTCATCTCTTGGAGTTCTTGAAGGAGAAAGAAGGCTTGGAAAGAGGAAGAACAACAATCCTAAAAGATTTTCATCAAATTTGCTAAGTTTTTCCCTTCCCTTTCATTTTCTGGAATGTCTCCATGTTGTATTGTATTTACCACGTTCTTAAACATGTGTAACTGAATCTGAATTGGTTGAGGGTGATTTCAAAGCCCTTGATATGGTTTTTGTGAGTTGATTGTGTAAGAAGTTGTTATCCAATTCTCTAATTGAAGTTGCTTGTATTTTCCTATATCTAATGCTTATGATTGCTTGTTGATTGTATTTGGAATGGCCAACTGAATATAATCTGGTTGTTGTCTATCGCTAGAGTAGAAATCTTGATCCGTAATTGTCTTGAATTTCTAATCCTTAGTAGCAAATTGTGATCAGAGATTGCAATTGGAGAATACAACCTAAGTTAAATAATCCGAGCTTGTGTGTTTATTGCTTAGATCAACCTATCTTTCTTATCGTAATGCATCCATTGAATTAAATTTAGAGAGCTTGTTCTAGGTTGTTTAATGGATAGAGATTAAATAAAGAGCCTGTTTTATTTAACAACAAAGTAAGGAAAGATTGGGATAACAGAGCTTGTTGTTATCTACGGTTGATAATTTCAATGGTGTAATTGGATGACAATTCTATGATTAATTCGCAAATCCATATCTTGTGGCAGAGAATGATCCCTTAACCAGATTTCCGTCAGTGATTAATTCTCACTTCAATTAAGTTAGCATTGTGTTATTCTTTACTTGCATTAATATTTCATCTAGTTAATCAATCAACAAAAAACCCCCCGTTTATTCTGTTTTTGCTGTAAAATAACAAATTCAATTAGAATCAATCCTCGTGGGAACGATATCTTACTTATCACTTTATTACTTGTGCGACTAGTATACTTGCTAGTTTCGAACGCATCAGTGGTCAAAGTTGGTGCACCTAATGATCACAATTGTCAAAGTTGGTACACCTAATATTTGACAATTGTTCCTTTGTAATTTGACCAGTTTGTTCCTGAATGTATCTATAAATAGAGGTGCCTTGTGACCCATTAGGTCATTTATGGCCTTGGTTGGGATCACTTATTAATGTGTTTTGTTCTTTTAATGTTATTAATAAATCATTTTCGCTTTGCAATTTATTTTCTTTGTTTGATAATGTCTTGCTAAATTCTCTTTTACTAAGGTGAAAGGGTGAAACCCTTGATATGAGAGTAAGGATTTTCTAACCCTTTGATATGTGCTTAATAATCATAATCTTTTGATATATATTTTATATGATTTATATTTATTTCTCTAATCAATCTTGACACCACTCGTAAAGTGGAGGTCTTGATCCATTATAGACAATCCTGGGCATATCAAATGCTTGGATCCTTTCTAGATGTCGTATGGTTCTTCCTTACCGACATGAAACTAGTTAGAAACCTTGATTTGTTGTAGACATATGGCGATTGCCACATTGGATGCTTGAACCCATTTACAAGTAGAGGTATAAATATTGGTAATGAAACAAATATAATTCATATAACTAAAATGGGCTACTTATCCTTATTTGATATATGAAAGGTGGATCTCCTAACCTTAGCTTTCATTATTATTGTGTCAATTTCTCTTATTTGTGTATTTTAAGTGTTCTTGTTTATTATTAAATTGTTCCTTTATTTCCATGGATGGTTTAACCACCTCTTATTCTTGATTTACATTTGAATGATCGGTTATATCGTCTACCATCTTGCTTTTATTGTTAATATCAGCTTGTTCTTCATTTGAATTATTCATATCATATTTGCTTATCTTTTAATTTGTAGCGCTAAAATCCCCTTCCTCATGGATCGAGCGCGGTCTCATCGGGTTTATTACTTCGATACTCCTATACTTGGGAGACAATCCTTTTTTGGATGTGTCAGACTGAATAGGCTCGCCATATCTCTCATGACACTATCCTCTCGAGAGTCTGATGAAAAGCCAAGAATCATTCATACGCTCTAGATAACTAGCAAACAGTCTCTCAAGATCGAAAATAGTCAGCGAGTCCACGATCCTCTACTTAAGTCCACACTACCAACACAGTCTAGTGGGATCATAGAATGAATTATGGATGAAACCTACCAAAGGTACATATATGATATATGTCTCGAAGGTCACATGCTCAAGCCTCCACCATGGATAGTTTTAATGGATCTTAATATCAAGAATGATTTTAGCTAGTCAACTCAAGAAGAATGTCTCTCAAGTCTTCTCCTCTTATGAATTCAAGGGCTATGATAAGAAATATACCCTCAAGAAGTGCAAGAATGGATGGCCTCTCTTCTAGCCAGATCTGGAAAGAAAAAAAAGACAAAATAATAAAAGAAGAAAGAAGTCGATTAAGTTGAAAAATTGAAAGAGAAGTTAAGGAAAAAGTTAAGACAAGCCTGCTAAGTTGAAAATGTGAAAGAGTAGCTTACGCTAAAGTTAGGGTAGAAAAACAAAAAAAAAACAAAAAAAAAAACCTGTTTAGTTGAAAACCTAAAAGGGGTGACTCAGGCAAAAATGAGGGTAATCTCGTTAGTTCAAAAACTGGAAAGGGCAGTTTAGGCAAACATTATAGCATGAAAAAGAAAAACGAAAAAAAAGAAAAATGAAACCGCTAAGTTGAAAACTCAAAAGTCAACTTAGGGAAAAAATTATGGTTAAGAGAAAAATACTTAGAAAAGCAGAAGACTATCGTTGAATCTTTAACTCGGATCAATCCTTAAATAGTCGAGTCCAATCAATGTCTCAACTAAAATCGAGAGAACTGCCATGAAATTGGGGTGAGGAATGATGGTCACAAGATATGGATGATGGTCACAAGATATGGATCACTGAGACAATAAGGTGAAAGAGGTAAAAACTGTGGAAGAAGGCTAAATTGAAAAAGGTAGAGCCAATTGGACAAGGTTCCTATCCATCATCCCAAGCAAAGGCATGATAGAAGACGATGTCACTCTATCAACGCTGTTATGAATACCCATGGTAGAAATCAAAAAGTCAAAGAAATTGGAAAGATCAAACATCAACAATGTCACAATAATGGGCTGAAAATTCCTCTCTAGCTAGATGAAGGACAACCAGGTATGGTGGAGAATTCCTCATAAATGGGGCAAAGCTTTTGCGAATTCAAGTGAAAGACATGGTCGTGAGAATCCCAAAAGGTTACACCGTCGTTGAGAAACAAAATGTCGAGTTTCACATGTCGTAGGTACCTCAAATTAGAGACCGTTGGACTCGAGTCCCTTTTGGTCATTGTCTTTTAGAAGCCTCAAAAGCATCTATGGTCTTCAGAGAGGCCTCTGACATATTGAAAAGTGTGAATAGATATTGAAAAATGTTAAAGAAAGCTCAAAAAATGAGAGAGTAAGTGTTGAAAAGTGTAGAAAGAATCATAAGAGAAGCAACACTTAAATAGTGCAAGAAACATAGCAAAAAAGGAAAGAGGAAGAAGGACCACTGGCAGGTAGTGGAAGGACTACCACCGGACTGTCCCACTATTGGGCAAAGGTGTTAGGATAGCTAGCTGATGTTTCAACAGTCGGCCAATAGTGGTTAGGGCAAAAGGCCCTCCAATTTCCTTTTTTGTGTGCCTTTAGTTTTAGATCTCATACTAATGAGCGATTTCAAGCACATGAATTTGAAATTTTGTAAGTTTTTTCAAAATTGAATAAATGGTGATGTAGAAATAAATTTGAACAATTTTGGATGTAAATTAGTCATAATACACACAGTTTATAAACTAGTGCATGAAGCTGAAAATAGAAAAATTTCACTAAAATCTTTGAAACTTGTTCATATAATTGATTGCTTTGATTGTACATCATGGAAATTCAAAGCATAAACATTCATTCATGGAAGCTAAATGCACAAAAGAAAGAAATGAACATAAAGAAAATTGATGGCTGCAGTCCTCACTTATCACTATAATCATCAATAGAAAATGAGGTAAGCTGGGCCTGAAGGTGCTTAATTTCTCGCTCCAAATGAGCATTCTCCTAACGACTCATATGATCTAAGCAAGGAACATATAGTTAGAAAAATAAAAGGATAGAAACTATGCGTACATGAAGCATACAATATTACTTTACCTAGTACTTGATGAGACATCTGCAAGATATATCCATCGGAAACAGCTTGCATCCAAAAGACACGTTCCATGGAAATTCATGGTACCTGCATTACATTGCATTTTTTTGACTAATATATATTTGAAGAATAATAGGAAACTTGAAGAATACATAGTCAGAAGACTTACCAAAGTGGTATCATGAGGAAGGAAAGGAGCAAGCATGGTCGGGCCCTCAGTGATCACATGGTTGCTGATTTGCCTGCTAGCATCCCACGTGTAGACTACATTCTGGGGTAGACCGAGAGGTCGTGACACATCTAAAAATAGGATTATCTCCCAAGTATAGGAGTGTCAAAGTAATAAACCCGGTGAGACCGGGGTCGATCCATGAGGAAGGGGTTTTACCGCTACAAACTATAAGGTAAGCAAGTATGATATGAATAATTCAAATGGATAATAAGATGATATTAAGAAATAAAAGCAAGATGATAAGTGATATAACCGATCTTTCAAATGTAATTAAGAATAAGAGGTGGTTAAACCATCCATGGAAATAAAGGAACAATTTAAAAAGTAATAAACAAGATTACTTAAAATACACAAATAAGAGAAATTAACACAATAATAATGAAGCTAAGTTTAGGGGATCTGCCCTTGATATATCAAATAAGGATAATGAACCCAATCATAACTCAATTGGAATCCACACATCAAGGAGGTTCCAATAAGAAGGTATGTCATTTAAGCCAATTTTAGTCATATGAATTATATTTGTTTCATTACCAATATTTATACCACTTCTTGTAAATGGGTTCAAGCATTCAATGTGCCAATCACCATATGTCTACAATAAATCAAGGTTCCTAACTAGACTTGTGTTGGTAAGGAAGAACCATACGACATCTAGAAAGGATCCAAGCATTTGATGTGCCAAGGATTGTCTACACTGGATCAAGATCTCCACTTTACGAGTGGTGTCAATATTGATTAAGAAAATAAATATAAATCATATAAGATAAACAACAGAAGATTATGATTACTAAGCACATGTCAAGGGTTAGAAAATCCTTATTCTCATATTAAGGGTTTCACCCTTTCACCTTGGCAAAAGAGACTTCAGCAAAATATGATAAAAGAAAGAAAACAAATTGCAAGAAAAAGAAAATTCATTAATAACATTAAAACACAGGAGAGAAACAACAATAACAAGAGATCCCAGCCAAGGCCAAGATGCCCTTATGGGTCACAAGGCATCTCTATTTATAGATACATTCAGGGGCAAACTTATCAAATTACAAAGGGACAAAAGTCAAATATATTGTTGACAATTGGGATCATCATGTGCACCAACTTTGACCACAGATTTCATTATCGAATTACTTAGAGTTTTGATCACATGTCTTCATAAAAATTGTAGATAGTTCTCTCAACTTTCTAGAATGTCTTGATTTATATGATTTCGATTTGTATATCAAGAGATATAGTCAAAATATTGAGGCATGGTCAGGCTGGGTCGAAACTACAGATAAGTTCACTTCAAGCCCATTTTGGTTCACTAAGAGCCCGAATCTGATGATGCTTGTGAAATACAATCTTGTAGATAATTTAATCAGCTTTTCAAAAAATCAAAATTTGCACTATTTTAATCTATAAATAGAAAGTTATGCCCATTTTATCGAACCTACAACAAAACCAGAATGAAGAGAAAGTTAATTCCAGAGATGTGAAGACTACAAATATACTTAAGTTTAGGAATTTAATTACACTATTAATGCAATTTAATGAATTAAGCTCTTATTAAACATATATATTTAAGTGTTCATCACACCCCCCAACAAGCTTATTGCTAGTATCTAGCAATTAAAGCGTTATTATTTAGAAGTGATTTATAGAATTTTACATCCAAGGTAGTCATTATTGCACTCTCTTTGATTTTATCCAAATAAAGAAACTCTCAACTGATTTTTTTAAATGGCCAATATACCCTTCAGTTAAGATATTAACAAACCTTCTTTTTTGTTCTCAGTCAAAACTTGACTATGAAGCTTATTAGAAAGAAGTCATATCAGTTCTAATATTTGTTAAGGCTAACAACCTTAGGCAGGGGGCATTCATTCATCAATATTTTTATATATATATATATATATTTTTTTTTTTTCTTTTTTCTTTTGAAAGAATGCATCTTTAACCCATGTAGCGAGCCTTAGACTAATGACTCCCAAACCAGTTGGCCTTAGGGCATTACATGTTAAAACACCCCCACGGCTTAATGATTCGAGTTGCCGATGCTTTATTTTTGCTTAGAAACTTGTGGATAGTGCAATGTTCAATCCCATTAAGCTTTCTCCTTAATCTATGTAATGAGCTTTGGGCCAATAGCTCCCAAACCAGGGTATCAGGGTATTAGGTGTTGAGGCACCCCTTGGGCTTAATTACTCGAATTAAGAAGGCTACGAGATCAAACTTATCCACGATTGCCCTTCTTTTTGCCTTTTTTTTCTTTCACTTTTTTTTTTTTACTTTCCCCTTCCTTTTGTCGTCATCGTAAACAAAAAAAATGAACTTAAATATTGTAACATTTCATTTTGTAACCCACAATCATGCACAAAGTATGTGTGTGTGTGAAGAAAGGTTCATGAATACTTGCTTAACGAGTAAATGAGCACACAGCTTATTAAATGATAAAGTTGTGAGAGTTCATATATTTGAATAATTCAAAGTGAAACGAATAAGACCTCCTTGTTATAAAATTTAAAAATCAAAACTAAATAATATCAAGTTAGCTAAAATGAGTCTTCAAAAATGCAAAATCAAAACAAAACGACAAATTGGTTAGAGTGTGTTTCAAGAGTTCAAATCGACCCTCTTTACTCTGCCATTCCTGACCTAGAATGCATCTCAAGAGGATTTGAACTCTTTACACCACACTCTGAATATAATTACTCACTCGCTTTTTTTTTTTGCAAGAAAAAAAAATTCAAGACACACTTATGTCTACTATCCTTCCCCCCCAACCGAATGAAACATTGTCGTCAATGTTTAAATCTAGAGAGATAAAGCATAGGAGACATTACCTGAAGCTTCTGTTATTCAAGAGAGACGACCTAAAAGACTCATAAAATAAAGTGCTACAAATAAAATAAAAGACAAGAAAAATTACAAACGGAGATTTAGATCCAATTTGCACTTTTTGTTTTGTCCCCCTGACCAATTAATTTGAGTTATAGCTGGGTCAGGTTCATACTCAACTGCTTGTAACTTGTCAAGTAGTTCACTAGTAGTAGTGGCAAAAACAAGAATCTGTCTCACCGAATGAGAGATAAAATTTTATTCCACAGCTGTATCAATAAAATGTATCAAAGGATCAAAGAACTTTTTAACATTCAACAAACCTAGGGGTTTTTTATGGAGATTCAGTTGGACCCAAGAGGCAATTTGAAAAATTTCTTCGAGAGTACCAAAGCCACCTGTTAAAGCAATAAAGGCACCTGAATTGATAAGCATATATGTCATGCATTCATGCATAGAGGAGACCTGTAACTCCTTCCTAACCGTTTTTCCAACGATGCTTTCTACAGCCAAAGCTTTAGGAATAACTGCTAAAACTTGACTGCCTCCTACGAGTGCAGCTGTTAACACACAACCTATTAACCCGAGGCTACCTCCCCCATAAACCATATGAATCTTTCTTTCAGCTAATAGACTACCAAGATAATTTGCTACGGTTACAAACTTTTCAATTTTTCCAGGTCTAGATCCACAAAATACACATATCTTGTGGATTCAACGTTTTGAGGTTCCTTTCATGTCTATGCAACTCTCTGACTATATGTGTAAAGTGAAGAGCAAGAGATGTCATATTTATGGAGTGCAAAAAGGTATTCTAATGATGACACCTATATAGGTAGCTCGGCTGTTAGTTTAAAAAATTTGACAATGAAGCATAGAAATTCAAAAAAAAAATGACAGAAATAAGACACCATAAATGCACAAGTCAAACAAAAAATATAAATTCAAAAATGAAAGCTATAAGGCATTAAAATTAAAAAATGATGGTGCATATGCATATGTACATGTAGTTGTGACTGTGGCTCAGATCTTCCTCTGGTTTTACGTCTAGAAACGGCTTAAACACCTTCTATGAGTTGGGGATATACTTCCCATCCAGTTTTCTTATAAACTGGCAAACAGGGTTTTTTTGAGTCATATTCCCAAGACTATAACATTCCTGCTCCTCTTTAAATTGTGTCCATAATTTCAAAATTTCACATTGCACAATTCCACAAGAATGCGTCTTAAGAGTCAATTGGATATTATCCAAAGACTCCATGCTCAGTCCATTCTTGATGAATTGTAGCTTATCCTTTCGATTGTTAGACAAATATTCTAAGGAGCGGCAACACTGGTTACAAGTCCATCTTGCACATTTGTGTGACAAACTTGTAACCTTTTCGCTCTTCGCTTTTCGGCATAAGAGCTTTTTCCCAAGCCTAGCATGTAGGAAACAAGATTATCTAAAAAGTGACAAGAATATCGAACCTTGGCTTCAATTAACCATCTTAAGTTAGTAGGAATACCCTTGCGCATCAACATCCTTAGTCTTTTTGCGCGAGCTTTGTAAATTTTAAGCAAATCATTTTGCGGAAGAAAGGGAAAATGTTTGTGCAAATTCAAGAGAATGGTATCCATGTGAAAACATGAGAAAGAAGAAAAGAAAATGAATGCAGGTGAGCAATAGATTTTAGGGAACTGAAAAACTGACTTTAAAAGCCACGGAGTACCGTATCCGCCACTTGACCTGGAAATAAAATGCAAACTCATAACTACTATAAAAGCACATAAAATAAAATATAAACATACTAGAAATGATAACAAAAATCAAGAATAAAAATAAAAATGAAAATATGGCACAAACGGATAAAATTTGTTCAATCGTGATAAAAAAAAGGCCAAAAGAGGAATCTCTTTGAAAGTAATTTACCATGGTAAAAAATGTGCCACTAAGGTGGTACCTCTCTTTTTCCTTTATTTGTGAGAATGGAAGAGATTGCCACTGGTTGAGTTTGTCGTCCTTGAGGCATGCATTCTTGAGTGAGGATGTATCTTCCTGACTTTTTTCAAAACACGGCTCCCAAATCTTAATCTCCTTCACCTGTACAAAATCAAGTAATGAAAATTCTTTAGAAGCAATGGGCTGTAGTTGCACACTTGGTTCAAATGAACTAGTTAACCTGATTTTTGAAGGACTTGAAAAATTCTCATTTTGGATACAGTCTTCCGCATTATTTTTAATCTTATTAGCTTCCTTATTTTCATCATGGTCGAAAAATTCATTAACGTCAAAATTTTGGTTAAGTTCCTTTGCATGATGACATAAGGGCATAAGTAAGGACACAGTCTTTTCCTTGTTAGGTGTAGATTTATTAACCTCCTTACCCTTTGAGATTGATTCATCATCTTTGTCATAAGGGTTAAGAACATATTCTTTATCAACCTTACTATCGTGAAGAGTACTGACCGAATCTTTGTCTAGATGTTGGCCACTTGAATTAACATGTGGATTGATGGGGTTTGGCTCTAGTTGAGATGGAAACTCACCTTTCTCATGAGTACTAAGTGCAAACGCAAGTTTTTCAAGAGCATCATTCAAGTTCGCCATAGTCTGAGCAGTTTAAATATTAAAAGCCTATTGCTTTGCAATGAATGAATCTAAAGTATCTTCAAGATCCTTATAAGATGCATGATCATGAGATTTTTAAAAATTTTGATATGATTGAAAGGGAGGTTGGTAAGATTGTGCATGATTATCATTCCTCCAATCAAAATATGAGTGATTTTTCCATCCAAAATTTTGTAAGGATTAGGATTTGACCTTTGAAAAGTGTTTAAAACATTGGTTTGGTCATGGAGACTTTTCCTAAAGGTAGGCACAATTGGGCACTCAATCGTAGGATGATCATTAGTATTGCAAATGTGACAAACAATTTATTGCATAGACCACATTTCTAAATCCTCGACTTTTCTAGCTAGGGATGTAAATTTAGCATTAAGATCATGATTTGCCCTTAAGTTATAAATGCCTCTACTAGATGTTCTTGGTACCTCATAGGTGCCAGCATTGTTCCAATTTTGGGCATTTTTGGCTAGTAAGTTTAGGTAATCCATGGCTTCATCAGGGTTTTTATTTTCAAATTGTCCATTACACATTAACTCTACCATTTGCCTAGTTTGATGTGTAAGTCCTTCATAGAAAATTAAAACTAGTCTCCATGTTTCCAAACCATGGTGAGGACAAGTATTAAGCAATGCTTTATACCTATCCCAACATGGGTAAAAGGTCTCTCCTTGTTCTTGAGTGAAATTGATGATTTGCCTTTTGAGAGAATTTGTTCTACATGGAAGAAAGAATTTTTTAAGAAATTGTTGTTACATTTCATCCCATGAGCTAATGGACCCTGACCTAAGATTTTGTAGCCATGTTTTAGCTTTATCTTTTAAAGAAAAAGGAAAAAGCTTTAATCTAAAGATGTTTATGCCACAATTTAGGTCACTATAGGTATTGGAAAACTCTTCAAATTCTCTCAAGTGAAAATGGGTTTTCAACATCTAGGCCATGAAAGTGGGTTAAGAATTGAATGAAATCCGATTCATGGTCGAAATATATTGCATCATGAGGGAAGACTATGCATGATTGTGCACAAGTTCTTATAAGATTTATGGAGTCCATTAATGTTCTTGGTTGGGTTTAAGCATGTTTTGCAAAGAAGATGAGTGGCTCCTAACAATTCTACTAACTAATGCAAAGACAAAGAAAAGACGAACACATGCAAGAAAAATGAAAACAAAAAATGAGAAAAGAAAATACTTACAATTTTGTTCGCCAAATTTTACCTTCACTGGCAATGACACAAAAAACGTGGCACATCCAAAAATAGGATTATCTCCCAAATATAGGAGTTTCGAAGTAATAAACTCAGTGAGACCGAGGTCGATCCACAAGGAAGGGGTTTTAGCGCTACAAACTATAAGGTAAGCAAGTATGATATGAATAATTCAAATGGATAACAAGATGATATTAAGAACTAAAAGCAAGATGATAAGTGATATAACCGATCTTTCAAATGTAATCAAGAATAAGAGGTGGTTAAACCATCCATGGAAATAAAGGAAAAATTTAATAAGTAATAAACAAGAATACTTAAAATACACAAATAAGAGAAATATACACAATAATAATGAAACCTAAGTTTAGGGGATCCGTCCTTGATATATCAAATAAGGATAATGAACCCAATTATAACTCAATTGAAATCCACATATCAAGGAGGTTCTAATCGGAAGGTATGTCATTTAAGCCCATTTTAGTCATATGAATTATATTTGTTTAATTACCAATAATCATACCACTTCTTGTAAATGGGTTCAAGCATCCAATATGCCAATCACCTTATGTCTACAACAAATCAAGGTTCCTAACTAGACTTGTATCGGTAAGAAAGAACCATACGAAATCTAGAAAGAATCCAAGCATTTGATGTGCCAAGGATTGTCTACATTGGATCAAGATCTCCACTGTACGAGTTGTGTCAAGATTGATTAAGAAAATAAATATAAATTATATAAAATAAACAACAGAAGATTATATTGTTAAGCACATGTGAAGAGTTAGAAAATCCTTATTCTCATATCAAGGGTTTCACCTTTTCACCTTAGCAAAAGAGAATTTAGCAAAACATTATAAAAGAAAGAAAACAAATTGCAAGAAAAAGAGAATTCATTAACAACATTAAAATAGAAGAGAGAAAAAAACAATAACAAGAGATCCTAGCCAAGGCCAAGATGCCCTTATGGGTCACAAGACACCTCTATTTATAGATACATTCAGGGCAAACTTGTCGAATTACAAAGAGACAAAAGTCAAATATATCGTTGACAACTAGGATCATCATGTGCACCGACTTCGACCACCAATTTCGACATCAAATTTCTTAGAATTTTGATCACATGTCTTTATGAAGGTTGTAGATATTTCTCTTAGCTTTCTAGAACATCTTAATTTATATGCTTTGGATATGTATATCAAGAGATATGATCAAAATACTGAGGCATCATCAAGCTAGGTTGAAACTGCTGATGGGTTCATTTCAAGCCCATATTTGGTCCACTAAGAGCCCGAATTTGGTGATGCTTGGTAGATACAATCTTGTAGATAATTTAATGAGCTTTCCAAAAAATCAAGATTTGCACCATTCTGATCTATAAATAAAAAGTTATGGCCATTTTACCAAACCTACAACAAAACAAAAATTAAGAGAAAGTTAATTTCAAAGTTGTAAAGACTACAAATATACTTAAGTTGATGAATTTAATTATACTATTAATGCAATATAATGAATTAAGCTCTTATTAAAAATACATATTTAAGTGTTCATCAGGTCGCCAATGACATGACCAGCTAGAATGGATGAAGCAGCTATAGGGGCTGGAGGCAAATGTGGCTGCTCAATAATAGAAGTAGAAAAGGCAAACGTGCCAATACCAAAAGAGGAAACCCTCAATCCTTCCCACGACAAATGGAAGAGCCACCAACATGGTTAGAAGAGCATGAGCAGCACTAGTAGGACGAGGGGGAACCTCATCAGTAGATGAACCTGGCCTAGTGTACAGCAATATGGTTCGAGCCCATACGACATAAGTTACTATCATTACGAGAAACTTGATCTCACTCAAGTGAATCCCGCAGTGTAGACGGTCACCTTTGGCTCCATAGCCAAGTCAGTAGAATCTATCATCAAAACTAGTGGAGAAAGAGAATTCCAATGATGGTTTGGACCTCTAAACCAATCCCAGACTCAGCACCTAGATGCCACATTATGCTATTGATGTATTGAAAAAGGGTACAATAGTTGATGAATGGAGCGATGACCATTATAGCAGCTGGACCGCCCTCAACGGGCCCCTGCCACTCAGAATGAATATGTAAAAATAGAAATGTGGTAAGATTATGATATAAATAAGAATAAAAATACTAAATGCAATGTCTTTGACCTCATCCCAGGTCATCGTGTGGATGTAATTACTAAATAAATCCAACTCATGAGATCTCTTAAGCTCCGCGCAATGTGTAGCCACCTCTTCATCCATGGGAAAGAAAATTCTTGACAAGCAAACTCATAGGGCCACATCTATTATAAACAAGACAGAATTAGAAATAGAATTCACGTAGACAAAACACGAAGGTGTAAAAGGAAAAGAAATTACCTTAAGTAATAAAGCAAAACTTGTAATCAAGGTGACACCTCGACAAGCACAGTCCAAACCAAAGTATAATTGATCGAGAGCAGCATGACTCTAATCAAAGGTCCTCACTCGACTGAGGCACCAGAGAACAAGAGCAAAGTCAAGAAGGTAATGTTCAGTGCGTTGGAAAAAAGCATCAAACCAAACAAATACATGATAAAGCAACGTGCACACTGATCTATCTCAACTTGAGTTAGATTTGATCTCCTCTTCCAATATTAGTAAAATGCATAGTACCGAATTGCAATGTTGTTTTTGATCTTCATATCGAACTAAAAAAAGCTGATGAACCAAATCCTTCTTATCCCTCAAGTTTGCAATGTAAGCATCGATTGGTACAACCTCTCCACCACAAGGAAGGCCAGTCAGAGTGTCAAAGTTAAATAGCATGACAGTTGTCTCACCAATAGAAAGATGAAAAATGTAAGTTGTGTCCATCCACCTCTCACATAGAGCAGCTAGTGCTTGACGATTAGTGTGCCGAGAGGCATGTGGAAGAGAAATAAAAACTTATAAAAGCCGCTTGCTCCTAATAGCCTCATTCTCTATCTCTAAAAACCAACTATAGGCTCCAAAAAATGCCCATAAATCTTGTTCTCATGGAAGTGCTAAGGTAAGAAATTGAAGTCTTTACATAAATACATGCCTAGAAAATTCCCAAAAAATAAAAAATCGATGAATGAAGAAAAATGCATACTTGGTTGATTGTATGGGAATCCATGTCGTAAACAACAAACACCTTTTGGTCTCTCGAAAGACCTCTCAATGTCGATCTTTAGATTGGATCCCTCTCATTCAAGTCAAGATAGACTGGATGATTGGCCATTAGAAAGAGAAGTCGAGACAAACACATATGAGAAAACTGGAAGCAAATCAAACAAAAAACGAAGAAATGACGTGTGAATTAAATAAAGGAAGATGAAGGGCCACTATATAGACTTTCCACCGTCGGGTAGCTATCAACTGATTATTAACTGACAGTTAAATTGTCGACTGATAGTCTTCCCACAATCGAACAACTATCCTTTTAATAAGGTGCACAATGGTAATGGCCAAAACAAAAAAGATGAAAAGAAAGAAAAGGAAAACAAAAACAAAAAAGAGAAGCAACGAAAAGAAAGAAAGAAAAGAAGAGAGAGAAGAGAGAGATAAAAAGAAAAGAAGAAAGATAAAAGGAAGAGAAGAAAAGAAAGGAAAGAAAAGACCAACTCTACATTGACCTTAAGACTGAAAGAATTTTCTAATGTATCAGTGATAATCATAACCATGGCAATATCTTAGCGAATCACAAGGTAAGATGAGTAATGTTAATCGATGGAATCTTTAATCGGAATCATATGGAAGAATTCCTTTAGAGACTAGAAAGTAGTTTATCAAAGAACACACTGAATCAGGTAAAATTTTGAATTGATTTTAAATCATCAAGAGATGCTCAATATTTTGTAAGAATTTGCAAGGACGATGGAAAGATCCCTAATAGACTTGAAGAAATTAAGAATAAAAACAAGAATACTCAAAAGAAGGGCGTGAAACCCAATGAATACAAAGTCTAAAAAAATCGCAAAAGAATTAAGCATACTTAATTGAAGACATGAAGAATGAAAAGATCTAAAGATTGCGAAGTAGTGTATGATAGACGTTTTTCTAGTAGGCATATATTAAAAGAAACCCTAAAAAGTAGGTGTACTTAAGAGTGTTTTAAGCCCTTAAAATGAGTACAAACTCTAAAAAGAGGTGCACTGAAGAGTGTTGAAAACCCAAAGAAGTAGCTGCACTTAAGAGTGTTTTAACCTTATAGAATGGGCATAAGCCCTAAGAATAGGTGCACCAAAGGGTTTTGAAAACCCTAAGAAGTAGGTGTACTTAAAAGTGCTTAAAGCCCTTAGAATAGATACATTAAAGAGTGCTAACAAATCCTAAGAAGTAGGTGCACTGAAGAGTGTTTTATCTTAGCATTGTAAGGATGCACTTTATGCCTTAGAATGATGCATTTGTTAGAAGAGTGCACTAGAAGGATGCACTTGTCCATGCTAAAAGAGCACACATCATCAATTAGAAGGATGTATTTATCTACACTAGAAGAGTGCACATTTTTCACACTCAAAGAACTGCATTACATGCATTATAAGGATGCAATTTTGCCCTTAAGTGGACATATTAGCCCTTGAATGGGCATATTACCCCTCAAATAGGCATACTAGCCATCGAGGGGGCATATCAATCATTGAGTGGGCACACTAATCTTAAGTGGGCTCATTTCTTTTACACGAATTGGGGGGAGTAGCAGATGATAAGAAGCCTGACAGAATGCAGATGAAGGCGAAAATGCCAAGATGAGAAGAAGAAAGACGATGTAAGAATACTTTGTTAATTTTTGTGTCTCACAAATTTCTCCAAAGTAGAAGTCAAGCTATAGACACTTGATTTTTAAGGCTTGATGATGAATGAAGAGCAAAAGAAATGACCAAAATTTCTTTGGAACCAAAAAGAAGAAAGTTGAGGAAAAACTAATCGAAGGCTTTGAAAAGCAACATATAATTTTGAAAAATCATAGAAATTAATCCAAAAAGAATCCAATGATGAATCCCATATCGTTGTGAAGCTATTAATGTCTAGTTTTGATAAAATTATATGGATTACAAATCAAAGTTGAACTCAAAGAGTTACATGCGATCGAGCAATTGAAGGTCATAATGGATAGCATTAAAAAAAATACAAAATCAAAGAGTTGTTGAACCATAACTAGTCGATGATTGTAGGACAATTGGCTGGCTATCCTACCACTGGTCGATGATTCACCCACAATCCACTAGCTAGCCCACTATCGGTTGATGATCTTCACATAGCCAGTCGGCTGTTCCCCTTGTATATTTGAAAATTTTTTATTCAGACCTTCCTTTTTTGTTTTCTACTTCCTTTTTCAACTTCAACACTCTTTGACATAAACATCCCCTCTCCTTAATTTTCAACATTCACTGAAAATCTCTCTTCTCCCTCTTGAAGAGACACTTGAGAATTCAAGAAGCCTTTTCCAATTTAAAGTTTTTTTAGGCATTGTATTGCTCTAAACTCGAAAAGGGTACATCTTGAAAGCAATTCTCTCTCCTCCCTCCTCTTTTCTTATTTATTTTGCTTGCTTAGAATTAAGTATGCCTAGGTTTGTTTATACTTAGAATAAGCATCTTTAGGTTTTATTTTAATGTTTAGAATCATGTTTAGGGATTTTATGAATTGTTTAATCCTTTATTTGTCTTGGTGGAAATGCTTGTCAAGGTAAGTCATCTTTCTTTTCCCTATTTAGAAACATGAATGAGGATTTTATTTCTTTTTGAAATTTTAGAATCATACTTAGGAGCACATGTGTACGATCATGCTTAAGAGCAAATGATTAGAATTATGCTAGGAAGACCTATGATTTTTTAAGCACGCTAGGAAATAACATAGAATCTTGCTTAGGAGCACATGTGTAGAATCATGCTTACTATGTTTATTATTGAGTGTTTGAATTGGGCTAGAATAGCTATGATTGATATTGATTGATTGAATTAGGTTAGAAATACCATGAATAATCATGAATTGGCTAGAATTGCCATGCGTAGGTAGAATTACCATGATAAGAAATATCAAATCTAAGTAGAAGTGCCATTATTCTAGATTATGGTTGTGTATTGAATTCTAACTGATTGATTGATTTTATAAATATCACATTCCAAAATATGATTAAAATAATGCCATAAAGTGATGGTGAACTCACATTGATACTGAGAGACCATTACTTATAATGATAATTGAATATATGAATATGCATGCAGAGGTTTGGTAAATATTGAATAGACCACATATGACAGTGAGGAATTCTTTATTTATCAAGTCTCGAATTGATTGTTTATATTTGATATTTGAATATATGATTTATATGAATGAATGAATGGATATTTGAAATGATAGAAGTAGCTTATCTTTATTGTTAAAAAAAATTGTTGTAATCCTCCTCCATTCCTCTCATAGTTGAAAGGGAATGTAACTCTATTCTCCTCCTTTTTCTTTGTATGAATATACAACTTTATTGGGTAAATGTATCTCATATTCTTAAAGAAGATAAACTTGTCATGTGTGTATAAAATGAATCACTTAAGCAGACTGTATAACAATACAAGTTATTCTTATTTGGCATACCTTAGTGAAGGCCAGATTTAGATTTGAGTGAGACGAATGGCTCATACCTAACTTTTTGAACCCATCTATGAAGGGATGCGGGTACTTTAGGTCATAAAGTAAAGAATCGCATTCCCCTCACTCATTTTTAATCAGATAATTGGGTGACAACTCCATTCTCCAGATGTGCCTATGGCTCATTTATGTTCCCTTAAGTCTCAAAAGATGCTTTGACATAATATCATAGTTAGAAATACTCTGGTGAGATGAAAGCCCTGTTCACAATACATCTATTCATCGCATCCAGAATTTGCCTTTTGAATAATTTTAGTTGACCTTTGCTTTAACCTGTGGACATGAATGGATGTGGGCATATTTCATATGGCCGTACTCCTGCTCATCAAGACCTGGGCTTTTTTCCTTTATTGTTTTCTGACTTATGGTTTTATGGATAATTTCCTTTTCTATTTCCCATTCGAAAAATCATTTTGGGATTGTCCTATTGCAAATAACTCCTTTTTTAGCTAAAATCATCTATGTTCAAAACAATTTTTGTTTATGATAGATTACCAGAGGTGCATGCCTATTCTATATCAAATTCTAGGAACCAATTTATTGCTTTGACTAGTTTGACTTTTAATACTATCAGTATTGAAAATCATGCCCAGATTGATTTTTCATTATTACTTTTTATGTTTGAAATCTCTTTTTTATTACTTGATTGAATTTATGAGATGATTTAAATAATTTCTTCATAACTTGTCCCTTTTATTTATTGTCATTGCTTAGTTTTTGTTCTCTTATAATGGTTGATTAAATGGTGGTTCTAACATATATTTATGCCTCTAGTAGGTTTATTTATTTTGATTTGTAACACCCCAAAACCGAAACACAAGTATTGCTAATATGCTTGGACATTACTAACAATAAACCTCTAAATAAAACTTCAATAAATCTTCTTATTAGAAAATAGGGAGAATAACAACAAATTTAATATCTCTCTACGTCAAAACAAAGTCTAATAATATAAAGTTTCAGACACAATTATTAAAATAAAAGGGGATCTTCTTATTACATAATTCCAAAAATGAACTAAAGCCTTGACATCAACCATCAAGCCCAACCACTCTTCCACTGCACTACTCTGATAAAATGTTAGAGACGAGGGGTGAGCCGTCAACTCGATAAGTAAAATCATATACAACCATTTAGTATCTTAAAGCAATTATAAAAACATCATAAAATTCATAGTTTAATACTTTAATTCCAAAAATCATATCTTAACAAAAACATAGTCATAAGCATTTGAAACATTTAAGATCAAAGAAACCATTCACAATCATTAAAGGTCAGAAAACATTTATCGACTCTTGTCACATAGTGCCACCCGTAATCCTGGTGACCCGACCCAAAAGTATGTCACCTGTAATCCCAGTGACCCGGCCCAAAAATATGTCACCTGTAATCCCGGTGATCCGGCCCAAAAGTATGTCACCTGTAATCCAGGTGACCTGGCCAGAAAGTCGTGTGCACACTAATACCACAGCTGGGTTCAGAATTCATATCAGTGTTCAGATACTACGGACAATGACTCAAAACATTCAAAAATCATTGCAAATAATACGATTCTCAAAGTACATATACTAATAACTTTTCGTAGGTAATAATAAGTTCGTTAAAAGTTCCTTTCACTAAAAACTACCTTTAACATAAAAACGTTTTTTTTTTTTAAGAATCAATTTAAAAACTTTGCTAAAACTCTAATTCCACAATTTATATTCTAAAACAGAAAATAATCCATATGATATCACATAAAAATATTTTAAGCCAATATCAAGATATTTATTAGGAACACATTACACTTTAATCATAGTACATGTGTGATGTTACTTACCTTGATCGATCCAAAAAGGCAAATATCCTAGCTCCTACTTGTCCAACGATTGTTCTAAGACAACCAAAAAACATCTTGATAAATTCATAATCTCAAAACCTCAAATGTTCTACAAAATTCCCTTAAAATTCATAAACAAACCATTTTGCCTAAGTCAGATACCCAGAACAGAGGTCATTCCAGAAAATTTAGAAAATTATATCCTAATCCGATTAACCTAGAATTTTGCAGAGGTGAACTAGACACATAAAGTATTCAACTGAAAATTTTTCAAAGAAAATTAAATTCAGAAACTATTTTTAAATGATTTTCATTTTCTACCAGTCAATCCTATCCAGAATTTTCAGATTAAAATGTTTCAAACTCAAAATTTCGTAAAAATTATTCTACACATTTAAAAATCATGAAAATTAGAAACGTATATATCATCTTGAAGAAGCACCATATAAAATTTGAGGAATTTCTGACTCCTCTAGCATATGAAAAAATTTTCAAAATTCGTAACATCCAGAAATCACAGTATTTTCCAGGTTTTCAACAGAGAGTTCAAAAATTCGTAATAAATTGAAATCTTAATATTTTTTTGTGAAATTAAATTTCATACGTTCATATATATGTCTATAAGAAGGTATAAAAAAACCAGACTGAAAATCAAATTTTAAGTATCCTAATAAATTCAAAAATCCTAAACTGTTCATTAATCCTCTGCAGAAATCCTAGCACAAATCTAGGCAACAAAAATAATTCTAGTAAAGATTATTAAATCAAACTAAAAGAAATATAATCTTACCTTGAAATCTCTGAGTTTCAAAGCCTCCCCTAAATTTTTACGTTAAAAACCCTATTTGCAATATTATAATATTGCACATATACTAGATGAGGTTAAGGTATTCTAAAAGAGATGAAACTTCTAATTTAAATATAAATAAAACTCTTTTTTTTTATTATAATCCTTGTCCAACTCCCACAAAGACTTTTTTAGCCCTAAAAATTTACGGTTGTTACATGATTGGTTTATAATTCTACGTTCACCTTCATGCTTTTATATCATATTTTACTTGCTTTTGAATTGTTAACTAGTACTCCATCATAAGTCACCTTAGTTGTTATTTATTTTTATGTCTTATAGCAGAAATTGTTATAATTCAAATCCATTTTCCCCTCTATTTGAGAGACAAATGTAACTCCATTCTTCTCCCTCTTTCTATGAATATGTATTAATTGTCTCACCTTGCATATAATTGAAAAGATAAATATGGTCGTGTGTAAAAATCAACATGGATAGAATTAATGACTTAGAAACAGCCAACCCAATAAACCATAGTGGAGGCTAAACATTTTTAGGCGAATTGAGAGTCTGTACCTAACTTTCTAAACCCAGTTGGCAAGGGGTGATAAGTAGTTGGGTCTAGAAGTAAAGGATCAATTACTGTCACTCACTTTTCCTACGGTTAATTACCCGGTTGATGACTCTGTTGAATTCTTGAGATCTTGTCTTTATGACTTGATCTAATGACCTTCTAAGTCTTCTTATGAAACTTAGAAAAGTATTGCCAAGGTTGCCGCAAATCTGGTGAGATGGAAGCCCCATCCACAGTTTGGTGACTCTATTGGGGATAGTAGAGAAGTTGATTCCGATTGAGAATACTGGGGTTGTAGTTTCTTTCTTATTAATGACATCCAATGCATCATTACATATGCACGAAAATTACATATTACCTTTATTTAACTCGATGGCTTTCGGTATGACAATTCTTTGGCTCTACACGACCATTAGATGAACTATACAGTTGTTGGCCACCGCCTTGATCTAGCTAACACCTTTTATGGATTGCACCAAAAAGATGATAGACTCCTTCAAATAACTTTGTATCTTAGTTCTGCCCGGCTTGGTCTTGTTATTCCTTAAGCATAATATGTAGATTTGCAAAAGCAAATGGAGACTTTACAAAAGAGGATTTCTAACTTAGAGTAGATAAAAACTTATCTAGCAGCTTACTCTACTCCTACCATTTTGGTAATTGCTGTTGAGACTTGGAAGGGATATCATGCTGATGATGGACTTTTCTAAATGTTTGTTGGAATGGGAATGTTTGTTTTTGTATTTTTTGGTGCTGGTAGTGTTTCTGCACTTATTTGAAATTGCTTTGGGTTTTTGTTTGGATCTATATTGTGTTTGATGATTGAATATCAAATATCATGTGGAATATTTGACATTATTTCTTATGCATTGCTCGTTTGGATGATTAAGATGAAAAAGTATGAAATGACTTATTTATTTCATGCCAAACAGCTTTGACAAAAGTAAAGTTTGAGCCATTTCCTACTGATAGGATTTATGAAATTCCTTTCTTCTTGTATAAATGAAGCAAATATCCATTGCGATAGGCTTTTCAAATGATAAAAAGGCCAATACAAAAAAAAAAAGATTTTTGAAGGTGCAGCCATGTTCTTTCTAACATGATCTACTACTTTATGGACTAACTTTCCTTTATTGATATTTCTTTCCTTTACCATTTTTGCATATATAAGAGTTGCCCTTTTCTAGTAGACTTGCATTCTATTTTGACTTTTTCTTCTTTCCTCTTTAACTGTTTCTAACTACTTCCTCTTGATCTGTTCATTAGTTTCTATATTATCAAACAATAAACTCTAACTATGGGTATTTTCATTTCTATAGATGAGACTGCCTCTGTCATATAGACTAGGAGGTAAGGCGAGAATCCAATTGGTGCTCTTAATGCCATTTTGTATGCTCAAAAAGCATCTTGCGAATGAATATCCAAATCCTCGATGTATTCACGGACCATCTTACTGAGTATCTTGAATAGTGTTTTATTCATTACCTTAGCTTGGCCATTTCTTTAAGGATAATAGGGAGTCGACCACACACGTTTTATTTTGTGTTCTTCTAATATGAAATGCACTCATGTGTTCGCAAATGGTATACTGTTTTCTTAGATGATTCTGTATGGAACCTCATATCTACATATGTTATTTTCCTTTATAAAGTTGGCTATTACAGCTTTAGAGGGCTTCCTTAAAGCCTTTGCTTCCACCCATTTAGTAAAGTATTCTATACATGTTAGGATCCATATAGCCTATATAAAGGAGGATGAATTGGCCATAATAAATTAGACCCCCACAAATGAAAGGGCCACGGGGGTTTTTTATGTCTTGCAAAGATATTAGGTACTGGTGAAGTATGTTGCCATGTAAATGACACGTGTGACATTTCCTCACAAACTCTTTTACTTGTTACTTCATTCTTTCTCAGAAATAACTTTTGTCTAGAAGTTGTCTATATAACTTCTTTCCTCTTTAATGCTCTCCATAATCTCCAACATGCATTCTTGTAAGACTTTTTTTTGTCTTTTGATCAATTTTAGACATCTTACAGGCGCCTTATTAAGCTCTTTTCTAAATAATAATATCTTTTTACCACTCTTTTAACTTGATGTGCTTCCTTGTTGTTGATTGGCAACTCTTTTTGGATTAGGAACTTTAGAATTGGTTCATGCCAATCTTCTTTATAAGGTATTACCAACACCTTCTCTTGTGGTCATTCTATGCAACACTCTAGACAAGTGGTGTAGATTTTATCGGCTTGCTTCTTCATTTATGGCTAGAAAAAGCCCACCCTTTATATCTTTCTACATAGACAAAATTTTCCTTTTGTCCCACATTTCCCCTAGTTATTTTCTTGCATTTTTTGGTTGCTTCCTTTCACCCTAGATGTCTTGTTAAGACTCTCTATGGAAGCTATTTATACAAAACCCCAAGAATTATCATTTAATCTTATAGCTATCTTAGATTACTCATGATTTTTCCTTAAGAGATTTGTAAACAAGTGACCGCTAATCCTCCATCGACATCTCAAAATTATAATCTAGATTGAGGATTGAAGTAAATTTTTGCATAGTGTTTATTATTGTTTTTCCTTCTTTTGGTGTGATTTTGACCCAATTATAGCAAGTGCATCTGCCATCTTGTTGTTTATTTCCTATACATGCTTTGTTTCCACCACTTCAAATTTCTTATTAAGTTTTTTGAGCCATGGTTCTATATGGTGCTAGAATTGGTTCGTTCATTGGAAAGCTTCATTGTAATTAACTTATTAAATGTTTGAATCTCTAATAAGTCTGATGTGTTTTGTGCCTAATTTAGAAGCCAGTAGGAACCAACGATTGCTCCTTAGTATTCTACTATATTGCTTGTTATTGTAAACATCAATTTGTGGCCCATACTATAGAATTTTCTTCTAGATTTGTCAAGATAACTCTTGCTACTACTCTAATAGTTGTTGCAACTGCATTGAAATAACGAGTCCAAAATTCCTCAATCATCTCTAGCTTGGACGTTATTCTATCAAACCCCTAAGTATTTCCTCATATAAGAAAAATTCATCACCATCTAAGAATTTAGTAATAAAATCTACCATAGCTTGGCTTTTAATAGCTTCAGGGGGACATAGGAAATGTGATATTCCATTAATTGTAGTAGCAATCTTCTAAAGGTAACACAGGTAAGCAAATACCTAAGTGGATCCCTTTTTACCATAGGCCAAAGGTCATATGCTAAAAAGTAATGTCGTAGCTTTTACGCAGCATGGATTAATGCTAGACACAAGTATTCAGTCTTTGCATACTTTCTTTCACTCTTAATCATCTGTCTATTAATGTAATAAATTGGATTCTCTAGCCCCTTTTTGTTGTCTTATGCAAGCAAGGCTCCAAATGTAGTTTCTATGGTTGCCAAGTAGAGCTTTAGTCGTTTCCCTTTGAACAGAGCACACATCATTGGCAAATTTATAATCATTTCTTGAATCTTCTGCAATACCATACTGTGTTCCTCCTTTCACCAAAATTTTGCCTTCTTTTTGAGTAATGGAGTAAAAGTTGAAACAAAGGTAGCTAATCCAGGAGTAAATCTCTGTAATAAGCTCTTTAATTCCTTCTTGGACGGAGGAAATATTATGAATTTTGGCTGAGTTTACACTTATTCCTCTTTGATGAACAACAAATTCCAAAAATTTACTTGGTGAAACTTTGAAAGCACATTTCTTCATGTTCATTTTCAAATTATATAACCTTTCGAATACGTTCTTCAAGATTTCTAGATAATAATTCATCAATTTTGACTTTACAACCAAATCATCAACATAATCTTAAACTTCTTTTCCCATCATGTTGTGGAAGATTGTAGAAGTTACTCATTGATAGGCGACTCCTGCATTTTTTAGCCCAAATGGCGTTATAATGTAATAGAAATTGCCAAAGGGTGTATGAAAAAGTTTTGTGGGGTCCTTTGGAGACATTTTAATCTAGTTGTATCTACTAAATCCATCCATAAATGAAAACATCCAATGACCTACAATAGAATCAATAAGGACATCTGTATTCAAAAAAGGAAATTCATCCTTAGGGCATGATTTGTTGAGATCACAAAAATCAACACAGACACGTATCTGCCTATTCTTCTTTTTGACAGGTACAATATTTGCTAACCAAGTTAGATAAGCAATCGGTTCGATGAATCCAACGACCATTAGCTTTTCTATCTCTAGCTTAATTTGAGCTTATACTTTAGGGTGAAAATTCCTCCGAGGTTGCTTGACTAGATTAAACTTCCTCTTAATACTTAAAGCAATACATATCATATTCGGATTTAGGCCTAGCATATCTTCATTCCCCATGGCAACACATCTCTATATTGTTTAAGTATTTCGACCAACTCTCCCTTTTTTGTATTGGTGAGATGATTGCCAATTGAAATTTTTTGCTTTCTGGTAGGATCTAGACTGTGGTGAACTTCCTCCAAGCTTTTTGTCACAATGTTTGAACAATCTTGTATAAATTTTGATGCAGCCTGAATTTTTCGGTCTCCCTCCATATTAATGCTTTCTTCCAATGTTTCTTTCTTTATTTCTATTGTAGTACACAAATCTATTTCTCAAGGACCATTCCACATGCTATGGTTGTGTCCCAAAGACCATCATAATTCGTAAACTACTTTTCTTCCTTAGAGCTTGGTTCTGGTGTAACAGACATATATGTTCTCACTTTCTTTCTTTTCATATTTATTTTCTAGGAAAACTTGTCATAAATCTCATTCCTCTTGTCATTTGCTAGTGTCATGCCTTGCATTTTAAAAGAAGATCCAATTTCAGTAATCATATACTCATCATAAAATTTTGCATGTATGAGATGGCTTTCTGTTCTATTAATAGGAGCTTGATTTTCTACGATCCCATTGGGTTTGAATCTCATTCTTCCTTTTGCATATTGATGATATTGTTGACACCACCAATTTGTGTCTACTCAAAAAAGGTCTTCTAAGAAGAATCTGTTAACTCACATCTACATCCAGCACATGAAAGCAGGTATTAGGTCAAATTGGTCCTATCGAGAGATCTAGCTCTATCGAGCTGATAGGCTTTTTTGTGTAGTTTTTGAATCCTGCTATTTTAATGGCAATTCCCAGTATCTTTCTTTGGTCTATTTTTGCTACCTCTAAGACTGAAAGTGGAATGATATTGATAGAGGAACCCGTATCTACCAATGCTCTCCTAATTATCATATTATTTATCTAAGCTTCAAGTTAGAGAGGCTTACCATAATCTACATATAAAGCTTCCATGTCTTCATCAATGAAAGTTATTGTATTCATGCTTTCTAAATATGCCCTATTGGTTTTGAATCAAGTCATATAGCATTCTGTCCCACATCTTATTGAAACTTACATTAAGGCTTCTATTGCAACAATTCTAGCTTGAGGACCATAGCACATTTGATCAAACAAGGACTCAAATTTTGGACTGTGTTGCAGAGATCTGATTATGGGACTCAGCTATTACTATAGTGTTTCCTTTTTCTTCATCATTTATCTATAAGACAACTACGGAAATTACCTTTATTTCATTATCTTTTTTTCCTGATACTACATGAGCCACCATGATCTACATATGGAGCTTCCATGTCTTCATCATTGAGAGTTATTGCATTCATGCTTTCTAAGAATGCCTTACTGGTTCTGGATTCAGTCGTATAGCATTTTATTTTATATGCTAATGAAACTTGCATTAAGGCTTCTATTACAATGATTTTAGCTGGAGGACCATAGCCCATTTGATCAAACAAGGACTTAAATTTTGGATTATGTTATAGAGATCGAATTATAGGACTCTACTATTGCTGTAATGTTTCCTTTTCTTTATCATTTATCTGTAAGACAACCACAAAGATTGCCTTCATTTCGTCATCTTCTTTTCCTTATACTATATGAGCCATAACAACCCTTCTCTATTTATGATTTTGGAATGGATCCTCCTTAATAGTTTGCTTGAATTCGGGAAGCTTAAGAGTACCGTTAGCAATCTTTTCATGAACTATCTTTCATATCACTTGACAAGTTATTGTTCAGTGACCTATCCACTGATGAAACTAACAATATGCTAGATGCTACTTTTCCTCCTTTGTTGGCAAATGACAACTTATTGATCCAAAATGTTGTCTAGTTTGTCATAGATGGGATTGCAGGATAAGTCACAAAAGTCTTGCTTTTCTCCTTATCATTGAATTTCGGCCTTTTCTCTACAAACAAAGTGTGGCTATTTGTGTTGTACTCTTTCCTATCTGATTTGGAGTTCTTCTGGGTAATTCTAACTGATGTAGCTATTCTTGTGGCTGACTATATTAAGCTGGAATTGAGTGATGTTAACACTCTCTAGAAAACTCCTATACTCCAAAAGAATGTTGTTAATACAAGTCTCTACCACTTTAGCTTCGTCATGCTCTATTTGGCATTCTAATGCTAAATCTCTGAACCTTCTTACAAAGTCTACCAAAGACTCTGTTGTTTCATGCTTGGTGTTGGTAAATTGTACCATAGTCACTTTTTTTCATTTTGAAAATATTTCTTACAGAATTTTCTAGTTAATTTAGCCCAAGAATGAATTGATCCAAGGGCAAGTGAAGTGTACCAGGTATACGCTCTATCTATTAGGGATTTAGAAAAAACCTTAAGCCTTAATTTTGGATCTCTAGCAAATTATCCCAACATGTCCAAAAGCAAGCCATATGCTCTTTTGGACTGCCTTTCCTTCTATCGAACGAAGGGAAATAAGAGACCTCATACCTTGGGGAATACAACTTGAGCATTATTTCTTGTGGGTAGGGAGGATAGGAAACATATATTGAATCTAGATTATTTTTACTTAGTTCCTTGTGAACCTAAGGCATGACATCGGCTTGTGTTGGTGATATATTCGAACCTACTGGCTTTTTGCTTGCTGATGCGCTAATCTTGTTATTCCTTATTCCACCATTGATCTCCTTTGGATACATATCTTTATAAACTCTTTGAATGCTTCGATGATGATCTCTTATGTATCTTGCATATTTATGATGGTTTTCGTTATACACTCTATCCAACTCCTTCAATCATCCACAAGAAGTTATTTGTCGTTCCTCAGAATCCCCCATATGTTTCCTCCTAGTTTTTGGCATTTTCTCAGGACTGCAGTTTCCTTTCCTCTACTTCACCATATGTCAAACAAACTCCCTAGTGGAGTTGCCTAATGTTGAGTCTTGTTTTTATAGCAGAATTGAAAAGATATTGACAAAAAAATTGTAATTACAAGAATACCTTTTCCTAAGAAGAAGTCTGATATATCCTTCCATTGCGAGACTTCTACCTGGATTAGGAGAGCTAGTCCAAATCACATCAAAATCGTCAATCAATCAAGAAGTGCCATGTTGCAGATATTTGATGATCAGTTTGCATGAAGAAACATGCCAAGTATCCTAGAACATGTTAAGGAAACAATTTTAAATGCTTGTTTGATCTGGAATGTCATAAGGAATGATCCTGAAATGTTTTAAAGTGTAGTAATGTGACTAAATAACTTATATGTTGTTAGATGTATAATGAACATGTTTGGGGTATTTTATAGGTAAGAAGGAATGGCCTTAAACTACTGCTATGGCTTAGACTGAGCTCTAGAGTTTTAGTATATGCATGAATGGCTATGTTAAGGCTAAATACTAAGGTATGCTGGCTTTGATAGATAACAAATGTGTTGGGGCAGTGTTTTAGGTTAACAAGGAATGGGTTTGATTGCCACTGAGTTGAATTTGTTGGCCAATATGCATGAATGGTATGTAGACTCTAGACTAAGGCTTTTGTGTTTGTCACTTGATTGACTTGAATGAATAAATATAATACCTAAGCCTCCTTTTTATAGTTGATGGATGTATTTTATAGATAAAATAATTTGGCTAGGATAAAGATAATATGAGATAATATTCTAGTTATCTAAATGATAATATAATATGAGAGATTAGGGCTGGGAATAATTTATCTAGGATAATTCACAGGATAATGACTAAGGATTATTTATCCAGGGTAAATATATGGTTATAATACACGGATAATATATAAGAGAACCTTAATCCTAATCAACAATTTTTACCATCTTGGCCACCTTTAAACTTAATTGTTAACAACCAAAGTATCTCCCAAGTGGGCTTCAAGTTCAACAAGTTGGGCTAAAGTAAGCCTCACTCCTCTTGTTTGTGACAACTAGACCAAAGCCCAATTGAGAGTCCCATGGGCAGCTTCGGTCCACTTGGCCTAAGAAATCATATGCAGATCAAATACAACTTAGGATACAGATTGGATACAAATTCAGAATGAATTCCATGGTATTTGGCCCCAGGCTTCAAGATACCATGAACCACAGCCCAATGTGTTAGAGTGAACAGATAGAAATTGCACACTTACAAACAGATGATAGGTAGACTATATGTTTTGGGCTATCAAAATCAGAGTATATAGGCATTTTTATTGATTGTATTGTACTACTTATATTGTACTACCATGGACTTCTTTTTTCTTTTTTTATCAGATATCAAATTCAAATATGTTTGAGCCTTTACCCTTGACCCAATTGGCTTGAATAAAATCGAGTATCAAAATTTGTTTATTTTTATCTTTATTTATCCAATCTAATATACTATTTTGAAGTTGGAAACTAATTAATATGCAAAAAGTCAAAACACTATCAATTAAATCTAGCATAAAAATTAGTAATTGAAGACTAATATGTTTAAGGATTTTTTTAAACCATTCAATTTTTTTCTAAAATTGTCAAAAACATAGCTTAGAGTTAGAAAATAATTATTAGAGTTTTTTTATATAAAAATAGAATATAGTTAAGTTAGTGACAAATTAATAACTTTTTAATTAATCGCACAATATAAAGAAAATGATTAAATTAGTGATAAGTCTCACAATTTAATTTTTTAATTAATTAGCCACAATATATAAAGAATATGATATATTAATCTCATAATATAAGGTTTGAATATATTATATGTTTGTAATGATATGTTTTTTAGTTCCTATTTCATGCATGAGAGTTATAGATATTCATTCAAACCAATGACAATTAATAATCATTCTCTTCTCTCCTCTTGCACAACTACTTCACTCAATTTTTAATTTTTTCATCTTTCCCCTCAACATTTGTATGTCAATTGTATCTTTTATTTGAATGCTTTTGAATTAATGTATCAATAAAAATATATATTTTAAAGTTAGGTACGAGGCAGGAATAAGAATATTTTTTAAAATTCGGGAATCCTCATAGCTACCCTTGAATTATAGTGGGGGGATGAGGGTGGTGATGGGGATGGTCATCCCAAGCCCATTCCTATTCCTACTTCTTCCTACACATAATCTAAAGAAGCTATATACATCTTCAGCTTATATTTAGTGTCTCTTTTCTTTCTCGCTTTGGGAGAAACCGATTGTCAAAGAATTTTTATTGAAGGTAAGTCTAGCTAGTTGACACATGCACTAAAGTTTTTCTTTTGTACATCTTTTGTTTGTTCATCACTTACATTCCAATTTTGACAAAGTCGATTGCGAATTGGTAACTGTACGTTCATAGTCAATTAAAAGTGTGATTTCTAATGAGCAAAACCTGTATTGGCTTCTTGTGATTTGCATGAGAGGCTTAAATATATAATTATGGTTCGCTTAACATTAAGATTTCTAGGCAATATTTAGAGGCAAAAGCTTTTGAATATGCATAATATTTTATGCAATAAACTAATAATTTGGACGGGCTCATCAAGAATTTCTTTAATTTTGTTATGTTGAGATAATTAGGGTATATAAAGGGTGTAAAAATATTTATAAACCTAAGTGTGAATAAATTTGATTTTATTGAGTCTTTAAAATAACAATAGTGATAGACTTATTATCTATGTACAATCCAAACTTTACAACATAAAGTGGTGGTATACCTGTCAAATATTCATTAGAGGAGGAAAAAATAAAAAAGAATTAGAGAAGCTATTTCTCCAATAGGATTTTGCAATATAGATTACTACATCAGGTTATGAAGTTTGACTTGTATATAACTTATAAGTCTAGCATGGCTGTTAAAGTAATTTTAAATGAGGGCAAATATGTGATCAAAATAGGGGTTCCTTAGATCATTGGCGGAGGTCAAATAACATCATTTGCTACTATTTAAAAAAATTAAGGGAGATGATCGTTAAGGAAATGGACATGTTTATGAGAAAATTGGGTGCAAATGACCTCACTAGATCTGGTCGAATATACCTCAACTAGGACCAAGTAATTCAAATTACCCAGGATATAGCCACATTTAAACTTTATTTTTAAAATTTTTAATTGTTAAGTATTTAAACAAATTAACTACTGTGTTACCTATATATGCAGTTATTGATTTAAAATTAGAATCTGAAATTAATTACATTAAAATAATTACCGTATATATGGTAAAATTAATTCCATCCCATTGAATCAACCTCAAATTAAAGTAATTGATTTCATCTTTCGTAAATAAAAAAGACAGCCCTTTAGGCTATCTAATGTGAATATATGGCATGATTACAAATTAATTCACCATATTATACATAAAATTGCCTTGTTTAGAATTGCATTTATTAAAAGAAAAAATTAATTTCCTCTAATGGCTAATCTATTTAATTTCAATTTAAAGAGTTTTACTAAATAAATAGTGCTACACTCACCGAATTCCAAATTCCTTATAAAAACTTAATTTATGAACCCACGTGACATCATTGTCTAATTCACATTATTAACCTTAATTGAAGTTATGAGAATTTTTAGTTCACTCCTCCCATCGTCCACGAAGATCATGACACATTAGTTTGTATGGTAGGCATAAATCAAGAATTTGTTAGTATCATATTTAGGGGTCAAAATTCATGTTTGTGTATCGTGTCAAGGTAAAATATAATGAAAATACTCCCAACACGAACACTAACACGACCTGTTTACTGTTTGTGTCAAGGAGTTGTAACACGAATACCAAATGATTGTTACATGGGTAATACAACAAGACACATCATTTCTATTCAAACATGAATACAACCTATTTAACCCGATTATATGCTTAACACAAATTACATATTTAACTCGTTTACACATTTAATACCATTATAACATGTTTACATATTTAACAAAATTATTACAAATTTACTTATTACAAAACTGGCAAAAATACCCCTTGAACATATAATTCAACTTTCAAAACCAATTAGGTCTAATTGTGTCAAACATTTTAATTGTGTTATAAATATGTTTGGATTATAAATGGATTCGTGTTATAAACAAATTCATGTTTACAAACGGATTTGTGTTAGTTAACAAATTTATGTAATAGCTGGGTTAAAGCCCTCAAAACAAATACGATACGATTATTAAATAGGCTAAATTCTTTGGCATGAACTCGACACGAATATGATTAATAAGGTCAACTCTAACTTGCTAAATTCGCATTGTGTTCATGTCATGTTTACTTATCATGTAAAAAATTGTCACAATCTAAATATTAAGGTATAGAGTAATTATTTTGCAATCATATTAATTTAATCACTAATTATCTAAACAAAATACATGAATAGTAGTCTTTTTTGTAAAATTGAAGATTTCTAAGAGTTCTGGAGATATGTAGTTATAAGAAATATAACAGTAAACTGTAATGTAAATCAGCACAGGAGGATTTTTACGTGGTTCGGTTATAAAACCTACATCCACGGACAGCTATAGAGCTGTAATTCACTAAGTTCTTGTTTGTACAATCTTTAGGACCTTTTACAGTGCTTACTTACTCTCACACACTGACCTAATTTTCGACAAACAAAATCTCGTCAAGATCTTAAACTCTAGTGACACTGCCTACTCTTTGTTGCAGATAACTTAACAACACACTCTTAAGTTACACATAACAAGGACGTCTGACACTGAATTACATAAACACTTAACCCGCAAGTTATCCCAAATGTCTACTAACTTACACATACTCAATCAATAACTCATGTACGATTTCTACCACTCATACATGAATCAAAAGACTCAAAGAATCAAATCAAAGAAGGCATTCCTTTTGCGTTGAAGCTCTCTTCTATGAATTCATGGAATGCTGAACTCAAGACTCTTTCACAACCAAAACAGCCAACACGTCAATCTCTCAATCACGTTCTCAGCCGCCTGAATAGCTTTGTATATATATAGTGAGAGGTCTGACCGAAATCTCCTAGAAATCCTGTAAAAATTCTAATCAAAATCATATTAGGATTAGGAGAAATAAAATAGGAAGTGATATTAACAAACTCCAAAAGAAATTAGGACAAATAAATATTTTCCTATTCTAATTAGGATACAAGATATTAGATCCTAATCTAAAGAGATATTTATTCCAAGTCAAATACTTCCTAAAATATAATTCTAGAAACATTAAAATAGGAATAAAAATAATATTCTTGTTTTATCACAAGTTGATCAAAACTCATCATGTGCATGGCACATGCATATATAGTAGATTTTGACACCAACAATCTCTCCCTTTTTGGCAACTTGTGATGAAAACACCAAACTGTTTCTAATCAGAGAACATCACACATGATAAGTCAATCATAATAAGCTATCTTGAAATAGCAAACAGAAATTGTCATTTGTAAAGAATTAACCAGTGAGCTGTTACAAAACTCATAACAGAACACTATCAGAATAAGTATATCCTACAATCAAAATGACTCTGTCAAACTGATCAAGCAACACACTTTAATCAATTCATCATAGCAATTATATCAATCAATGCAATTAGATCATGATCAGAGCAAAACATCCAAGCAAAACATTCATCAAATCAAGATATCTTGAAAGCACACATAAAGCAAACATAAGACGTTCTTCTTACTCCCCCTTACTACTTACTTACATCCCTTGAGAAATACTCCCCCTTACTACTTACTTACATCCCTTGAGAAATAAGCAACAAAAATATAAACACAACAGAAGTAAGTAATTGCAGTAATATCAGACATAACAAAAAGATTAGAAAATCAGAAAACTCCTTGATCTCCCCCTTAATTTCAGCACAAGTGCCAAAAGCACTTAACGAAGTCTTGGAGACTTGTGAACTGGAGAAGAAGAGGAACTGCCAGTGCGCTTCCTAAGTTTTCCCTATTGTGGATGGAGTTGGCTGCGCAAAAGCTGCAGGAGCAGTGTGTTCTCCAGCTACAATTCTTCGAATCTCCTTGTCACGTCTCTCTACATTGATTTTGGCCTTTCCATCTACAACTTCCTTTGTGAAGTGTACTTCTCGAACTTCTGCTTGATGTCGGTTGTGAGAAACTTATTGGTTTGCAAAAGAATTTCCAGAACAGGAAGAGAGAAGCAATATGCGAGAGAGGGAAGAAACTGTTGTGGGAGTATGGAATGAAAAGGAAAAGCCCTAAGTAATTTCATAATATACTAGGCTATATTGAAAACAATTTTGTTTTTAACAAAATTTAATATTAATTGTATTTCCAAAACCGTTTCATAACTGACATTAATGGACAAAAATTCAAATTTGATTCCAATTTGAATAAGGAATTCTAATAGAATTAGGATTTCCACCACTGAAACTTCTCCCCCTCAATTCAATAATGCTGACATGGTATTTTTGACACATATATAGACACACAAGAAAATCAAATTTCGGATAAGCATAAAGAGCACCGTATGTTATGAAAAATGTAACAGAACACAATTAAAAATAATATAACAACAATATCTGAACATCATATGAGTCATTCTAAGAAAGCATATTCGAGAGTTGTTTTATTTTCTTTTAATTATTTCATCACTTAATCCAATTGAGTGATCAACTTGAGCATGCTTCTTACACACACAAAAGCTAGTCTCAATGTGAATTTGGTAAATAATACAGTAGCTTTCACACATGTATAGAGGTAGCCCTTTTCCATTTGAGTGGGTAACCTCACCATATTTCCTAGATACAATGAAGTTACTCTCAATGGATGGCTTTCACACATCATATACTAGTAGCCCTCTCTCTATTTTTCATTTTTAAACCAGTATTTAATTGTTCACGCAATTTTTTATATCACAGCTCACACATGCTTAATTAGAAGAAAACTTATGATATTGCAAATATAATTAACATAACAGTAAGCAGTGTTCATTCATGTAACTAACAGATGCCTAAGGCTTTTCTTAGATTTTCAAATCTTGTTGTATCCAATGCCTTAGTGAACAAGTCAGCCAATTGTCTATAAGTGGAGATGTGTTCAATGTGTATCACCTTAGACTCTACTAGTTCCCTTATAAAATGGTATCTTATGTCAATGTGTTTTGTTCTAGAATGCTGAACAGGATTTTTGGAAATATTTATAACACTAGTATTATCACAAAACACAATTATAGGCTTTTGTTCAATACCATAATCACTCAATATTTGCTTCATCTAAAATAGTTGCGTACAATAACTCCTTGCTGCTATGTATTCGGCTTCAGCTGTAGATAAGGAAATTGAATTCTGCTTCTTGCTATGCCATGAAACAAAGTCAATACGAAGATAAAAAATAACCTCCTGAAGTACCTTTGCTGTCATTTGCATTTCCTACCCAATCTGCATCACTGAATCCTGCAAGACAATCATTTGTATCTTTAGAAAACCATATCCCATAATCGCATGTTCCATGAACATGCCTGATGATTCTCTTGGCTGCTGCAAGATGTGATTCATTGGGATTTGCTTGAAACCTTGCACAAAGTCCTAAACTGAAGCTTAAATCTGGTCTGCTTGCTGTGAGGTATAGTAGGCTGCCAATAATGCTTCTGTACGAGCTTGCATCAACATCTTTTTCTGTATTATCTTTTGAAAGTTTTATGTTAGTACTAATAGGAGCTTTCACTGGTTTTTCATTTTCAAGCCCAAACTTCTTTACAAGATTTTTGGCATATTTTGATTGAGATATAAATATCCCATCATTCATTTTCTTAACTTGCAATCCAAGAAAGAAATTTAATTCTCCTACCATGCTCATCTCAAACTCTTCCTGCATCAACTTAACAAACTAATTAATTTTGCTTTTGTTAGTTGATCCGAAAACAATGTCATCAACATATATTTGAGCACCAATAAAATAGGTTGATGCATGTTTGATAAATAAGGTCTTATCAATGCTGCCCTTTTTATACCCTCTATTGATTAAAAAATTTGTCAACCTTTCATACCAAACTCTAGGAGCTTGTTTCAAACCATACAAAGCTTTGTGCAATTTGTACACAAAATCTGGATGTTTAGGATCTCGAAATCTTTTAGTATGTTCAATAAAAGCTTCTTCATTGAGATAGCCATTCAAAAATACAGTTTTAACATCCATTTGGTACAGCTTAAAATCAAGTAGACAAGCAATTGCAAGTAGTTATCTGATTGACTCAAGTCTAGCTACTAGTGCAAAGGTTTCATCAAAGTCTATGCCTTCAACTTGTGTGTAACCTTGTGCAACTAGCCTAGCTTTATTTCTAACTACTTGTCCACTTTCATCAGTTTTATTTTTGAAAATCTATTTAGTTCCAATGACATTTGTATCACTTGGCCTAGGAACTAATTCCCATACTTCATTCCTTTTAAACTGATTAAGTTTATCTTGTATAGCTTGAATCACACCTCTTCTTTTAAGTCTTCTTTCACATTTTTTGGCTCAACTAAAGAAACATAACATGCAAACCTTACCTGATTTCTTACCTTGCTCCGAGTTTTCATCATGCCATCTGGTGTTCCAATGATAGAACTTGTTGGATGTGCCTTCTAAATCCATGTGGGTGGATCTTTTCTATCATCATCAGTCTGAATTGAATTTTTGTTCAAATATGAGTTGTTAGATGTTATTGTTACGTCGGGTGTAACAGTCGCTGTTTCCTCTTTCATAATAGAATCTTCCTTTTTATTACTGTCTGGATCTATTTTTTCTGCATCTTCTGTGAAGCTTGTTATGCTTTCCTCTTATGAGTATTTTGCATTAGTATCAAGGTCATCAAATACTATATTTGCAGATTCCATGACTACCTTAGTTCTCAGATTGTAAACTCAAAAAGCTTTGCTGTTTTATTCATATCCTACAAAGACTCCTTCATCACTCATTGGATCCAATTTTCCTAACAGTTCTCTGTCGTTTAAGATGTAACACCTGCAACCAAAGACATGAAAATATTTCAAATTAGGTTTTCTTCCTTTCAAGATTTCATAAGGTGTCTGGTTAGTGCCAGGTCTAAGAAAAACTCTATTTGAAATATAGCAAGCAGTGCTTATTGCTTCAGCCCATAGCTTCTTAGTCAACTTCTTGCTATTGAGAATTACTCTTGCCATCTCTTGAAGAGTTCTATTCTTCCTCTCAACAATACCGTTCTGTTCAACGGTTTTAGGAGCTGAAAATTCATGATCAATTCCATGATATTTGCAAAAGTCAGCATAGCTAACATTTCCAAACTCCTTGCCATGATCACTTCTTATTCTCACAATTCTTCCGATGTTCCTATCTTGCTCATTTTCAAGCTTAACACAAAGGTTCCTGAAAGCATCAAAAGTGTCAAATGTTTCTTTAATGAACTCAACCCAAGTAAATTTAGAAAAATCATCCACACAAACAAATATATATCTCTTACCTGTAATGCTTTCAATTTACATAGGACCCATAAGATCCATGTGAAGCAAATTAAGTTTCTTAGAAGTGCTAAGATGTGGATTTGATTTGTGTGAACTTTTGATTTGTTTTCCCATTTGACATGGTCCACAAATTTTATCAATTTTGTCATCAAGTTTAAAAACTCCTCTTACAGCACCTAACTTAGTTAATTTAACCAAGTCTTTGAAATTTATGTGTCCTAATTTTTGATGCCACAATTCTAAATCCGAAATCCTAGCATGAAATGCCATTTCTATTAGATAACAATTATCCAAAGATCTATTACCTTCTAGAATGCATTCACAAAAATTATCTAAGACCATGCATTTGTTTTGTGCGAAGTTAATAGTATATTTTTCATCACAAATCTGACTAATGCTAATAAGATTAGCTTTTAAGTCTTCCACTAAAAGGACATTTCTAAAATTGTTTAGTCCTGTGACATTCAAAGTGCCTTTACAAATAATCTTACTTGTTGCTCCATCTCCAAAGGTGACATTTCCATCCCTCCATGCTTTAAAATCTGTTAACAACAATTTATTTTCAGTCATGTGCCTAGAACATCCGCTGTCAAAATACCACAAATCATTAGATGCGTGATTAAGTGCAGTAAAGGCAGCATGACATACTGTTTTGTCTTTCTTAACCCACTGCTATTGTGATTTTGGTAACAGTTTCAATTGTTTTGATCTTTTGTGCAAAAGATTCAACAATTTCAAGCATATAGGCCTAATATGTCCCTTTTTACCACAAAAATAATAAATAGGAATGAATTTCCTTACCTTTTCAGGGCTGGATCTGAAAGAACTCAGTGGAGAAACATACTCTTCACTGCTTTTGGAATTCGGACTTGACTTTAAAGAATTAGGTTCAAAACTCTTACCTAATGTTGAAGCTTTCACAAAAACTGTTTTTGATGTAGATGCAACATTACCTTCTGTGTATCCCAATCATGTTTGTTAGAGTTGTCTCTTCGAAGACTCAAGACCTGATTAAGTTTGGCTGCTCCAATTTTGAGTTGATCAATACACCTCTTGCTTTCAACCGGTTCTGTTGTGATTTCCTCAATATGTGCTGTTTTGTCTATCAAAACAGTTTTTAGTTCTGTGATCTAATTTTCAGCAAAGGATTTTTCACATTCTAGCTGCTCAATCTTCTTTTTGAAGGCTTTAATTTCTTCTTTCTGATTTAGCAATTCACCATAGAGTGCATTGTATGTCTCTTGCAACTCTTCATAGTATTCTGGTCTATCTTCTTCATCAGAATGATCAACACTTGTTCTGCAATTTTTTGTTATGTCAGACATAATAGCTTTCCCTTTATCTGCTACAGATGCTGTAAATGCAACAAAATTACTCGTGTAATCTTGATCTTCTAACTCCGATTCTGATTCATCACTCCAGGTTGCTGTTAGTCTTTTGTTTTTCTTATTGAGATTAGCACATTTAGATTGAATATGCCCATAACCAGAACATTCATAACACTGACGCTGCCCCTTCTTTTCAGGTTGTTTTGGTTTCTTCTTATCATTCTCCTTGTTGAACTTTCTGAATTTTTCTTCACTTGAGTTTGATGGCTTTCCTTGGTTCTTTTTCCTGAAATTTCTTTTATGAACTAGACATAATTTCTTGTTAGAAAAGCAATCAGTTTAGAATCAGTTTCATCAAGCTCATCACTACATTCATCATCAGATTTTTCAGCTTTCACATTAGATGCAATGCTTTTACCTTTTTGCTTCCTAGTACTTTGATTTATTTCAAAGTTTTGGCAAATGTCGATCAGTTCATCAACTCTCATCTCATCAGTGTTTTTAACTTCCTCAATGGCTGAGATTTTGGGTTGAAATTTATCTGGGATAGACCTAATTATCTTGCTAACAACTTCTGCATCAGTGAAAGTTTTGCCAAGTATGTATGCTGAATTTGTAATGTGACATATCTTAGAGTAAAAATCATAAATTGTTTCATCCTCATGCATCATCAGATTTTCAAATTGGGAATTCAGTTTCATTAATTTAGATATTTTAACAAATGCAGTACCTTCATGTTTTACCTCAAGTATGTCCCATGCTTCTTTGGCCACTTTGCACCTTGAAATCTGTCTAAAGTTGTTTAAGTCCACTGCGGCAAAGATTGCGTTAAGAGCCTTTGAATTTCAGCTGGAACATCGGTATTCTTCATCAGTCCATTCATCATCAGGTTTCGGTTCAGGATCACCAAAAGCATTCAACTTTGTTGGCGATGTCCATCCTTTAAGCACACTAGTCCATGCCCTGTCATCAAGAGATTTGATATACATCGTCATTCTTACCTTCCAATATGAATAATTACTATCATCAAGAATGGGTGGTTGTGTTCCAGATCCTCCAGTGCAAATAAACTCCATCCTTCCAGATCAATGTGATCGTTTTCTTCACTTGTCCATCAGTGAACCTGCTCTGATACCAATTGAGAGTTCTGGAGGTATGCAGTTACAATAAATATAACAGTAAACTATAATGTAAATTGGCACAAGAGGATTTTTACGTGGTTCGGTTATAAAACCTACATCCCGGACAGCTATAGAGCTGCAATTCACTAAGTTCTTATTTGTACAATCTTTAGGACCTTCTACAGTGCCGACTCAGTCTCACACACTGACCTAATCTTTGACAAACAAAATGCTGCCAAGATCTTAATCTCTAGTGACACTACCCACTCTCTGTCGCAGATAACTTAACAACACACTATTAAGTTACAGGTAACAATGACGTCTGACACTGAATTACATAAACACTTAACCCGCAAGTTATCCCAAGTGTCTACTAACTCACACAGACTCAATCAATAACTCATGTACGATTTTTACCACTCATACATGAATCAAAAGACTCAAAGAATCAAATCAAAGGAGACATTCCTTTTGCATTGAAGCTCTCTTCTATGAATTCATGGAATGTCGAACTCAAGACTCTCTCACAACCAAAACAGCCAACACGTTAATCTCTCAATCACGCTCTCAGCTGCCTAAATAGCTTTGTATATATATAGTGAGAGGTCTGACCGAAATCTTCTAGAAATCCTGTAAAAATTCTAATCAAAATCATATTAGGATTAGGAGAAATAAAATAGGAAGTGATATTAACAAACTCCAAAATGAATTAGGACAAATAAATATTTTCCTATTCTAATTAGGATACAAGATATTATATCATAATCTAAAGAGATATTTATTCCAAATCAAATACTTCGTAAAATATAATTCTATAAACATTAAAATAGGAATAAAAATAATATTATTGTTTTATCACAAGTTGATCAAAACTCATCATGTGTATGGCACATGCATATATAGTAGACTTTGACACCAACAATTTCAAATATGGTTAATTATAGTAAACTACATGAGAGGTAAAAATCAGTTCATTGTCATCTAACACTAGATATATGAGTATTAGATATGGTAAAGATTATATTATTTTCTGCTTCGCCCTCGGTAAATTCCATGAAATTTTGTGGTCTGGAAATCGGGTACCGCGCTTGGTTACGTTTATATTCGAGAGTGAATTAAATTATAGATTTAACAATTTGAAAATCGGTTTAATCGCATACGTACCTTAAATTAAGTGTAGTTAATTCATGTTTAAAATCTTATCACGGCACTCACCATTCACTCAAATAACTAAATGTCCACTACACGATCTTATCTATATTACAACTCCGTGTGTATCCGTCTATACAAAATAAGCTGAAGTCCAAATTAAATTATATAGATTTAAAAATACTTGGGAAAATTAAGTTATGCATTATATCTATGATTTTCATGCTATAGAATACAGTATTTAATAATTTTTAGCAATTCAAGCAAACTTTGATGATAATTGTTACTCCTAGAAAATTTTCATTATGTAGATTTATTATTTTAAATTAATTTCCTTCAACTTCTTCTATTACCTCGCTCTCTTATTCAGTCCAATCAGATTCAATAGAAATTAAGAAAATCGATAAGATATTTTTAATTGTAGAACGATTTTATTCAACCGAGTACGGATTTATTCATCACTGAACTGTGAAGAAACAAAACTTGCATAATTTCATTAAGATCACGTCCGCTTAACACAGCATATAGGTTTCGTATATTTAGGCCCATCAAGCAGCATCATACAAGGTTCTTTTTCTTTCAGATTCCACTGGCAACGCTCGCACCGAGTGTCGCTCTCTTGATGGGCAACGAAGTAACAGAAGAACGCCATTATTCCATCTTACACCGCAGAAAAACAAGGTGTCTCCGACGAACTTATTTCGAAAATGGAAGAAAAAGCTCTCGTTTAAGTGGAGCGTATGCACACCACGGTCATCATCTTTGGACTTGCAGTGAAGTTCAAGGTCCAAGCGTGATACTAAGGCATCGGTGACCCGGATATGTATTTTCGGAGGGAAATTCAAACCATAGCTTATGGTTAGTATATTTGCCATAAGGAGGATACAAAACAAGGTGAGACTGGCGGAAGCTCTCATTCTTGATTACTTTGAATTGCTCTCTGTCTGCAAATTTGAAGATAGAATTGGACTTGTCATTTGTTTTTTAAGTGAATGAAGAGTTTTCATTTTGTGATTATTGCTATTTTCATCTGACGGGAACAGGCCAGGATGGAATGGGGCATTGGTCTATTACGATTACCAACTCAATATATATGATTACGTACGCTTGATGCATTGTCAAAGTTAAAGATGATTATGCATATCTAAGGGTGGATATTGACCTCTTAACTTCTTCCGAGTAATTAATGGACTACTGGTCTGGATGACTTGTGTGCACTTATATTTAGTTAATCTTGAGTTATGGTATTTATCGTCAAGGCACTCGTGCGTTTTCAATTATTTTTGGTCTATTATAATAAATGGCGTAATTAAAGAACTATGCTATTTTTAGCTTACCGATAAAAGAAAATTTAATTAAGCACTTACACTACAAGAAAATTCCTCATATATGTCGGTTTTCCACCCTCATATATATGTATACATGCCGGTTTCAATATGACATTTATGGATCCGACGTGTATTCTATACATGTCGGTTGGTCAAAACGACACAAATTTGTGTCGATTCCTTTTTGTCGGTCTCTTGTCTGATAAAAACCGACATGTATCTTAGCTATTTGACTACATAAGATGAGGGTTTATAAGTGGCAAGTTGTCCTAATAGTATGTGAGTGTTAGAAACCGACACGTATTTGTTAATAATGGGTTGGCCTAGTCCAGTATTATAGGTGAGTGTTAAAAACCGACATGTATTTGTTAGTACTAGGCTGACACCGGCCCAGCCCAGTATTATATGTGAGTGTTAAAAACCGACATGTATTTGTTATTAGAAATATATAATACTGGGCTGATACCGGCCCTTTGCTTGCATCAGCCCAGTATTATATATATATGTTTTTTATTAAATACTTTTTGCTGTAAAATGATAAGAGATGAAATGGTTAGAACATGTTATGAGCCCTATTGCAAGCTTCAAAGTGTCAGACACATTGCAATACAATACTCGAAGCATTTATTTATTTACTATCGTGACAGTTGTAATGTGACACATAAGTGGTGGAACTTTATTACATGAATGTGCATTGTAATTGTGATTGTATAATGGGCTACTCACTGAGTAAACAGTAGCGAGGAGTCTAGAGTCCCAGCCGATTTCCAGGCACTCATGTCACGTTCCATGACAAGTGACACAACACCACCTTCCACTACGCCATTAAGCAGATCAAACCTGATAGAGAGAGCTCTGCGGGGTACTTCTTCACAGTAAATGACTAAAAACAGAGGATTGGATTAACTTAAAGTAATATAATTAAATTGAGAAAATAATGGATTATTGTAAATAAAAGCTTGTTAACTCACTTGCAATATAAAGAAGCCGGCCAGCCATAGCAACTGGCTATGAGAAAGAGTGGCCCTGTGATCCAGTGCTGGTCAGTGGAGTCGATGGTGGGACCTTTGTATAAAGTCATGACCATGGCTCCAGAGACAGTGATCACAGTTCCAATGACTTTGGCCAGACTATGTAACTTCTTCACTTGCACGCTCTTCAGCCTGATCACAGTTCCAATGACTTGACTAGCTACTCTTCTTTCAATTGATGCATCTCTCTGTCAAGAATGAGTACACAACCAAAGATGCTACCACGTCAACCAGATACCCTACCATGGCCCTATAACTCACACAAGTTGGCCATTCCTGTCAATTGTACAGCAAGTTGGAATAATAACAAAATTGGCATTCCCTATATTATGATTCAACCCGGGACTTGCTAAAAACACATAAACAATAGTTAGGTCAACGTCACATATGCTAAGACTATATTTTACGAGTCAATCAAAAAATACATATATATATATATACACACACACACACACATATATATATATATAATATGCTGCGTGATGAACCGTATATAATTTGTCTTCATGAGTTTGATGGAAACAAAAAATAAAGAAAAAGAGGAAAAAGAAATAGTCACCATTGAGATAGGACTGTCAAAACAAAATATTACTTCTAAGAAAACAGGAAATCAAATTCTAGAAATAAAGAGGATTTTTGTACCTAACAATGAAGAAAGGTATTCCGACCTCAACTGTACATGACTGCTGTTCTCATATATATGCTGCACAAATTCACATATTGATGCCGACAGGTGCATCAAGAGGAATGGTTTCCATAGCATATTCTCAAGCTGAACCTATACGAAGAAGAATTAGAGATAACAGTTACTTAAAATCACGTAGAAAAGGAAACAAAAGCTCTTGTATGAAAATACAGAGGTTAAATGTTCATACATTAAACAAAATGTTGTATGAAACAATATATATGATCCTTTTCTTTGAAAAATAGTTGTTACAGGCAGCACCAACCTAAACCATGTTATTCCAATATTCAAAGCTGAGATAAGACGATTTATTCCATTATAAAGCTGAATATATATATATGACTAATTCTAGTATGTGAAACTTCCTTTAACTTTCTTTTATGCATGTTTACTGCAATTATCTAATCTAAACTATAAAACATTCAGTCATTAACAATCGAAAATAATTTTCCAGTAGGTACAATGGCTTAAAATAGAGAAAATTTGTTGATAAAGGAAACCAAGCTTTCAGAAATAATTCGGTAATGAAGCATGAAAAAAACCGTGGAATATTTGACAAGGTGGAACTTATCTGGTCAAGTGTGGAAGAGGACAAGTAGTCTGGACCGGGGATGAGAGAGCAGCACTCTTACTCGTACAACAGAGGAAGCAGCCTAAACCGACACTGAAATAGATGGTTGTGTGGTTTTAGCGATCTTTTTATACTGAGAAATCGAAGAGCACTTGAATAGAGAATAGTAATTGGAGATGACAAGGATGCAGAACTACTTTCAGATGGTCAGACTGGAAGCTTGAGCAGGCCTTCTTCCCCTTGCAGCTGGTATTACTTGACCAGTAAATAAAATGTTAAAATTCCTTGCCAGTTGCAACTGTATCACTCGATCAGTTGATTGTGAAAGTTAACACCACGATTTTGAAAAGCGAAAATTTGAAAAAATTAAAAGTGATAGTGGTGCCAAATTTTAATTACCAGATGTACAAGCAGGTGAATAAAGAAACAGCAAGGCAGAGTAGGACCACCACTTTGAGTTTGACCAATGTCACCTGTAAGTATTCAGAGCAATTAACATAAATACCTTAGATGTTCTCACCGAAATATGAACACTATAAACACATCATTACCACAACAAAACTGAAAACTAGATCATTTAATTAATTACAAAATAGATAGAAGCAGAATCTTCTAAGTGATCTGAAGATAAACACTTACAGATTAGGAGACTTTATTTTTATCTCCAGTTTGATTAACTCCATTTATCCCTAAGTGTTGCGAAACTTTAACCTTGTTCCTTTTCTTGCTGGATAAGATATGCATAGAAAGGTGTGAAAGGATTTCCTGCAAAATAGCAAACACAAACCAATATATGCATGTCTATTGGAATGTATATCAAACCTCTCTCAAACACAGGACAACTCCTAATGAAGTTTCTTACTTTTAAATCAGTACTTAACATAGGAGTCCTAACATACAGAAGTCGAAACAATATTGCAAAGGATTTAGTTGCTCAAGTCATTAAAATTGGATTCACTTGAGCATGATTAGACAGAATTTCTCTCTCCTGTAGAATTATCCATACTACGTGCTACATACTAATTTCGCTTCTAATTTATAGAGACATTTGCTTTGACATTTACTGCTTGCAGGACAACAATCTTGAGCCAAATCTTTTCATTTCATATTTATAGAACATTGTTAAGTTTCCTAGATCAAAGGACCACAAAAAATATGAAAGTATGTAAGGATGAATATAAGGACACATCATAAATTATGATTATATCTAACTTTCTCGTGCAATTTGTATTTCATTTTCTGGCTTGTTACCGCTCTTCCACATGAATGGAGTTTAGTTGTTAATGAATGCAAAGATCACCATGTGCTTTCTTCACATTAAATTACCAAGATTATTATCAGCATGAGTTAACAAAAGTTCTCTTTCGCCGTCTATCAAGAATTAACAAAGCATTATTTTAAAAAACAAAAGCTCATAAGTTGCTATCTTTAAGATAAACTTTCTGTCGAAAAGGGTGAGTAAGCATATAAAATCTGGTTTGAATAGGGTTATATATGATATGAAAACAGGTTAAGTTTCCATAAGAAAAAGAACGGAGAATAGTAAAGCATGATGATGAAGCAAACAGAATGCTGGACATTATGTAAGTTAACATGAATAAATTACTTTTTAAGAAAAATGAAACCCATTTTAGTTTTACTTTGTTGCTTGGTTGGGGCAGCTCGGCCAGTTGGTATAGTTAAGTGCATATTTGCAGAGTCCAACAAAGATTCACTACTGAAAAAGCTGCAAGTAAAAAGATTAAAATTAATAAATTAATTAAAAAAGTAGGTGTGAAACCGAATGATATTTTGTCGTTTCATCAAACTGAAACAATAAAGCTTGAAAAAGGAATTACAAAGTGAAAGGAGTAGGTTATCTAGTGTGAAAATTAATCAGGCAACTGGCGCACGTGTAGTACAACACAATGATCACCCATACATAACAACAGGAAGACGCAACATGAAAATATAAATATATTTCTTTTATAACATGTCCTTCCACTCTAATATAGAGTTTGAGAATTTAATCAAATTGCCAAAAGCACATAGCCAAATGAAAATAATACCTATTAACTACAAGAACACCATCACGCAGATTTTTGGAATTGTTAATCACACCATTACCTCCAAAATTGCAAACAAGTGTATATAAAAAAGTGAATTGATCACGAGGAACAAAACATATTGGTTGTAGAGCTCTTTCTAAACTTACTTTTGTAATTAAAGTAAATATATACGTTATAGTCTATTAAATTCTAAATGAAAAACATTCTGAATAGGCAAGCAATTTAACAATAGATAAAGGGCTGTAGAACATTTTTTGCATTGGGATCATCCTTCCAATGATTCCCACCAATCTCTTATTACCCAGATTTCTTTAAATGCAGGGAGTACAAGAGAAAGAGGCAGCCACTTAGGTTTTGGGAAGTCAAATATATAAACTTGTTGGAGAGAATTACAAACCATTGCTCCATTACCACTGCAAATACTCTTCAATTTTGGAAGCCAATTCAAACACATCTTTTTGAAATTAGGAAAACTGAATTTGATGGTATCAGTATCACTCATTCTTTCTTTCCTATTATTATTATTGTTATTGTTTTCTTCTAATTCATCAACATCTAATGCTATTATCTCCTAAATTTCATTACAATTGAGAACTTCAATCTCTTCCATGTTTTGGAAGGCTTGCAGCAACTTAGGTGAGAAAAACTTCTTCAAATTGTGACACTAGTATATCAAGAGAGATTTAAGATCTGAACAGTACTTGCTTCTATGTCCTCCTTCCTTAAACTTATTATATGTGTGCAACAAAACTATTAATAAATAATGTGAACAAGAAACCATTCGAAATGGAAAAAAGAATAACCAAGTTATCAACACTAAACTTCTTCCGAAACACGAACAGATTCTTCTCTTTCACATATGTTATAGTCCCACAATCCACGTGTTTTTTAACATTAATATATTCTACATCTTGCAAAACATAATGACATGGTGACCAGAGAAGCTGATAACGCTGAAGTGTTGGACTTTGACTCTAAGTATTTCACATATTGGTTAAACTTCAAAACTTCTAATTTACTCGATTTCATTACCTCTTCTATTATTGTTCGTGAAGTTTTTGATCCAAAATATGTACTCAATTTTTTAAGACCAAATAATTTAAGTAATATTCCGCGTCGAATCCTACATAACTCTTTCAGTAAAGATCAAGATATCTAAGTTTTCCCAACATATTTTTGTTCTTCTAAACTCCAACTTCCAAAGAGATGAAAGCTTTGCTAACAAAGGAACATGTTGTAATTGCGAACAATAGTTAAGTACCAATGTCGTGACACACCTTAACTTGGAGATGAAACCTGGCAGATCCTCAATTTTGGTGTAAGAAAGATCTAGAATTCTCCCAAAGCATCTACAGGACTCCTACAGAGTAGAAGTACCCAGGTTATTTAATTTTATGGAAAAAAAACACAAAGGAAATTGAAGCCCTTGTTTGAAAATATTAGGGGCTATGATAAAATTTATAACATTAAATATTATACCAAATATCCATACGATCCTTTTGTTTCAATGGAAGATAAATTTGTAATGTTGATATTACTTTCTAACCTGGCATCAGCAGTCTCATCCTCCAGGATTGTTTGTAATTAACCCAAATTTACTTTAGGAATATGAAAGGATTCCACTGTTAGCAGAGTCACTTGTCCAACAAATGTGTCTACTGTCAATGTTGGGATTTTCTAATCTATTGGACAAGGAGACAGCTTGGTTGCATAAACCATACGCCATTTTCAGCAATTGCTAGAGATATATGACCACAAGGATGCACAAATAAATTCTGTTCTATGAGGTAGTCACTTCATATATAATAGATTCTTATACAACTAAGGCTTAGCTTCTTTAAGTTAGAGACTTGGTTGCTAAAAATTCCAAAGAAGATGAATTCTTTACCAACAGAGGCGTTACATCATCTCATCAAAATTAGACAAAGAAAATTGATTAGTAACAAATCACATATATGGTAAAAGGAACGAATAAAACCAGTCAAAAATCTAAAGAAGCAATTTATCAAACAAACGTTGTGCACATAGAAGATATGAAACAAGGTATAACATAGTGTTAATCTCAAACTCAAACTCTAGTCAAACGCCTTGAGCACAATCCCTTTTTCTTTGTACATAAAATGTACCTTAACAGGAAGGCAGTAAGCATTATAAACATTGCAATAATTTAATGGAAAGAACGACCATCTTTCTACAAAATATATAAAGCTACACACAGAGAAAACCCATTTCCTGGAATTTCAAAATGTAATAAATATAGTGCAGAACATGAAATCAAAATTATACATAACTACTTAGATAAAATTACTAAATTACTCTTACATATAAATCAGAAACAAAAATAAATTTCATTGTATTGGAATTTTTTTCCCAGTATAGCAAAATATTAATGTGCAGAGCAGATGGTTCAGATCATATATACTTCTGGTATATCTAATTTACCACAATATGAAAATAGATAGTTTACATAATTTATTCAGCCATTACATTATACTACATAACCCTAATCAATAGTTGCCAGTCAATCTAACTGTATGTGCTAGTCAATCTATTTAAGCAAATGCGGCAATAATTTACAGAGCTTCGACTAAAAAACTTTCAACTTTATTTACTACAAGATCATATGTATTACTCAACTATACAACAACCCAGATACCTCATTCCTCTTCTTCAGTGGCTAGAATAGGCACTCTGGGAACCTTCAATCGAACCTCAACATTTAATCAAGCTAAACAATAGCTTGATATGCCAGGTTCTATACAAAAACAGGCCCCAAGTACCTTTGCAATGAAACAGAATAGCAAACAGAGGAAATGACCGAAGAATACCTCAGCAAACAACAAGCAGAGGAAATGACAAAAGAATAACTCAGCAAACAGCAAATAGAGGAAATGACGAAAGAATACCTGTGAGCTATTGGCCGAGATACAGAAGGATTCGGTGAGATAAGCGAACAAGAATCTGAATCCGACGAGGAAGCAGTGGACAGAACAGTTGCAGATCGTGTTCTTGCTGGAGAGACGGTAGGGAACACACAAGTTACTTAGACATTTTCCAAAATAGGTTATGCAGGATTCAATCTAGTCCACGGGTTTTGGAACGGTTGAGTTAGAGATTCCATGAGAATAGGGCTTCTGGAGTGGAGAGATTTGGGATTTCAGAAGGTAAGAGATTAGGGATTCAAGGGTGGCGGGTATGCAAAGAGAGGCGGGATTTCTAAATTAGGGCTGCAAAAAGAAGAGGGAAATTTTGGCTTGTTTATATATGAATAGCACAGGTGTAATTTTGAAGGCATTGCCAAGGGACACCTATTGAAAGAAGCGGGTTTGACTTTTCGATAATTGACTCTTTTTTTAACAACCGGCAAATAATCAAATTTTAAACTGACATATATAAACAAAATTCTTGTAGTGTTAACTTGCTCATAAATGAGAGATGCACAATCAGATATTAACACCCGTAGCCTCCTCCTCGTTTAAGTCAGGTTATCGAGTATTAGTGGAATCTGCAAGGGTAAGATTATTTGCACCCGAAATTTTAATTAACACACTCACTTCCTTAATAAACTGCTCCTTAATTTTAAAATATTCATTTTTGTCTTACAAATCCAGCATGCTACCTTTTAAAATATAAGTCATAGAAACAATTGTTTCCTAATTAAATAAACTCATCTGCTTAATCTCTACACCTACTAAAGAATATATATATATATTTTAAAGAAAAGGTTCTACAACTCTCCCATTTTCACTTTCCCCAATTGGTTTAACTTTATCGAAATTTGTAGTAGTTCATCATAATCTTATTTAAGAAGGTATATTACAAAATTAAAAAAATCAAATATGCATACTTTCTAACATCTTTATGCACATATATTTATGAGTAATGCTAGATTTATAACCTTTATATAACCCAAACTAGACAACCTGATGTAACAGTTTAAATGATAAAAATTCACTCGGGGCAAAAAAACAAAAAAAGAATGATGAAAATTACATCATCAATAAGATTTTGTTATATAAAATACCACATTAGGTCGTAGAGTTTGTGTCGTATAAAGATTGTAAGTCTAGTACTAGTGTATATTTATTGTATGAGTTCTCTTTTGTTTTGTATCAATTAGGCTTTACATGACTAGATTTATGTTTTTTTTTTCTCTTTCTAGCTAAAAGATAATATTAATTCCATGCATGGTTGTTTGTGTTAGGATTTTTGTGAGATTTGAAAGTTTATTGATTGTTATGCAAAATATAACAGAAAATCGTAAAGTAAATTAGCACAGAGGTTTTATGTGATTTGATTATAAAAACCTATATTAATGGGCAATAAAAGCTGCAATCCATTATGTTATCTTTGATTTTACAAACTCAATGATGTACAATTGCAGGCTCCTTCTACACTTAATGCCTAGCTTATGTAAAACTTGTTCTTTACCGAGAACACAACACTGGTGAATCAACTCTCCTTGTCATTGCACACTCAACACAATACTGTTAAATAAGATACAATTAAATGTCCAATTATGGACTTATTGATGCGTTCGAAACTAGCAAGTATACTAGTCGCACAAGTAATAAAGTGATAAGTAAGATATCGTTCCCACGAGGATTGATTCTAATTGAATTTGTTATTTCCAACAACAATAAACTAAACAGGGGGATTTTTGTTGAATGATTTACTAAATGAAATAAGAATGCAAGTAAAGAATAACAAAACAGAAAGTAAATTTGAATAAAAAATCAATGGGAGAAAGCTGGTTAAGGGATCCTTCTCTACCACAAGATATGGATTTGCGAATTAATTGTAGAATTGTCATCTAATTACAGCATCTGTCTCTTATACACATCTAGATGTGTATAAGAGACAGATCTTTCCTTACTTTGTTGTTAAATAAAACAAGCTCTTTATTTAATCTCTATCCATTAAACAACCTAGAACAAGCTCTCTGAGTTTAATTCAATGATGCATTATGATAAGAAAGATAGGTTGATCTAAGCAATAAACACACAAGCTCGGATTATTTAACTTAGGTTATATTCTCCAATTGTAATCTCGGATCACAATTTTGCTACTAATGATTAGAAATTCAGGACAATTACGGATCAAGATTTCTAGTCTAGCAATAAATCACAACCAGATTATATTCAGTTGGCCACTCAAATACAATCAGCAAGCAATCATAAGCATTAAATATGGGAGAATACAAGCAACTTCAATTAGAGAATTGAATAACAATTCCTTACACAATCAACTTACAAAAACCATATCAGGGGCTTTGAAATCACCCTCAACCAATTCAGATTCAGTTACACATGTTTAAGAACAATACAAACACAATACAATATGGAGACATTCCAGAAAATGGAAGGAAAAGGGAAACTTAGCAAATTTGATGAAATCTATTAGGATTTGTAGTTCTTCCTCTTTCCAAGCCTTCAATCTCCTTCAAGAACTCCAAGAAATGAGAGAAATCCAAAGATGCAGCCTCCTCCACGTTCTCCCCTCTTCAAGTTATGAAATAAAACCTAAAATGTGTTTAAATACTCTGCTACAGTAACGTGCTACAGTGTCCCGTATTATACATGCTACAGTGATGTGTGGAATTACATTTCTACACTTCTCACATGTTTTGATTACAACTTTCGGTACACTGAATGGATTCATAAACCGTAAATTTCTCCAAAAAGTAGACTTCGAGAGCTTTTCAACGGTATATGATATGCCATCGGGTTCATTGTATATCAATACAATTAAATCCGAGAAGATGGTTGACTAGCAGAGGTGAAAATGAAGGGTTTTACTCCATTTTTGTGCAAGTTGCTCCAAAACTCCTACAAACATCAAACCACACAAAAACATAAAAATACCAAGGAATATAGCAAAGAAACATGGACGAAATGATATAAAAGTAATACGTAAATAGACACCTATCAAATTCCCCCACACTTAGACTTTGCTAGTCCTCGAGCAAATAAAATGATACGAAACAAAACTAAAACGAAACAAAATCAAAGAAAACTTAAAATACACAAATGCTTCAACTTGCAAATAGGCCTCAAAGATTGTACTTAATTATAACCCAAGGAAAACTTCAAAATAATGCAATTGATCAAGAATTTTATCTCAAAGATTAGTTTCGCTTCACTTCAATTCTTCAAGTGTGTGTGTGTAGAGCCATTCTCACCTAATCACTTGTAACCCGGATGAGTTTATGCATAAAAATGAATCATATTTAATAGTGAAGATGTGTATATAAATGAACTCCATAGGCCTGCTTTTCAAGTCACTCTCCACTAAGGTAGACATGTACAACACCAAGGATCAAGTAGGACTTTATTAAGCTTGTAACGTTTGGCTTGGGTGAAGGTATGATCAAGGATAATAATTTGGCTCAAATCACCTACAAACACATAAAATCATTCAAGATTATGTAGAGCTCAACCCCATGACATAAAAAATTCATTCTTATTCACCAAATGACTCCCCCAAACTTATTCAGAACACTCGAACTCTCTTTTTATTAATTTTTTTTTATAACACAAAAGAAACTACACCCCCACACTTTGTTGTTTTATTCTTGTTAAGAACACTCAAGGTATAAATATCTTTTTCTTCTCTTTCTCTTCTTCCCTTTTTTTTTCTCTTTTTTTTCATCCTTTTTTTTTTTTTTACTACACTTCCCCTCCCCCACACTTAAACAACACATTGTCCTCAATGTGTAAGTATAGGGACAAGAAGTACAGATTGGTGTTTTTTTTTTCTTTTTTTTTCTTGAAACAAATACAATAGAACTCACTTGAATTGCTCATGACACATCCCAACCTCCTCTAACATCCGAAAACCAGAACATAGCTCAAAATTTAATCGTGAATGATCTACATGCTCATAGGTAAGGGATAAACTGTTTGGAACAAATTCATTTGAGGTTAGGAAATGTTTTTAGTGAGTTAACAAAGAAAAAGGCTTACAGAGGCTCAAATGGGTAACTAGGGGTCAATTTCAATCAAGGTTGGCTATTAAGGCTCAAACGGTCCAAAGATGGCCTAAATCATTTCCCTAATGTTGCACGGTCTAGGATTTCGCCTCGAGTGACCATCAAACAAGTTCTAGAATTCATTGAAATCTAAAGAAACAATTAAATTACATAAACTTTCTCTAAGTGAACAAATAACTCAGTGATAATAGCTCAGTGCTCAATGTTGCGCAAGGAATCAAAAGCAAAGCGAAAACCAATAAACATTTCAAGCACACAGATCCATGCATCATTATCATTTTCCAAGAGTTATTCTTAATTCAATCATTATCTTATCATCGACCCACAAAATGAAAGAAAAGAGGTACGTGGCGTTGTTACACCTGAGTCAAGATTGTATATTTCAACAATCCTTAGGACCAGTAGCCCGCAGACTTAAGGTTTCCAGCCTATATACCTCTATTATGAAGAACAAAACGAGAAACAAGACACTTCAAACAATATGAAATAAACAAACTACAGATTTATTTCGAGAGAATGCGTTTCAAGGGTTAAAGAAACCCCATATTCTGCCATTCTCAGGTTTTTCCACATTTTTTTTTAAATCGAAACTGATAAAGACGAAAATACATAACAACTCTAAACTAAACTTACTCATAAAATAACAAAGTCCAACAAGTCAGCAAACACAAACAAGTTAGTTAGAATGGGTCTAAAAAGTTTAGAAGTTAGCCTCCTTATTCAGCCATTATGGATTGAAAAGATCCACAATGCGTTTCAAGAGGACTTGAACTTTTTAAGCCACCACTCTAAAATCCAAGATTAGAAAATATTACCTGGAACAAAAGAAATAACCTGAAAAAGCTCAAAAGAAATAACATGAAAAACTTCAAATAAACACAATAAAAAGAAAGCAAACAAAAACGAAGCAAACCAGCAAATAGAGATTACAGATGGAGTGTTAAATCTGGCTGACGCCTTTTATTGCCTTCTCCAAACCAATTTATCCGAGCCATTGTTGGATCAGGCGAATAGACGAATTCTTGTAGTTTGTCAATTAACTCCCCTGCAGTTGAAGCTGTAACCAGGATTTGCCTCGCCGACGGTGAGATGAAATTTTTTTTCTACAGCTTGATCAAGAAAAGACAACAAACCATCAAAAAAGTTATTGACATTTAACAAACCAATGGGTTTTATATGGATGTTTAGCTGTGCCCAAGAGGTGATTTGAAATATCTCCTCTAATGTGCCATAACCACCGGGTAAAGCTATAAATGCATCGGACTTAACAACCATCTGTGCAATACGCTCATGCATGCTAGAGACTTGTAACTCTTCCCCGATTGTGTTGCCTACGATATCTCGCACAGCTAATGGTTTAGGGATAATGCCGAGAACTTTGCTCCCTCCTAGGGATGCAGCTGTTGACACACACCCCATTAACCCAAGACTACCCCCTCCATAAATCAAATTAATACCCCCTCGCAGCTAATGTCCTACCAAGATCAAGAGCTGCTGTTGTAAACTCTCCATCTTTGCCAAATTACGATCCGTAAAATACGCATATATTGCGGAATCGCCGAATTGGTGTTTTCTCCATTTCTACAAGTACTCTAATCTTGTGTAAGACACGTTAGGTATTATGCTTTTTAACTGCAAGACAGGTTATGGAATGACATATGAGAATATGTAGAATGTTTATATACACACGTAAAACTCTCAAATTTTGACACATGGGGACATACTTTCGGTGGGGGTTGCTCGATGCAGATTTATCGCCCCGAGATTTGAAAAAAATAGATATGCTTTCGGCGGGGTTTGACAAAACCTACACACTTGTCTCCAACGTGAAGCATGAAAAGTAGAGATTACTTTCGGCGGAGGTTGACAAAACCTCCATACTTGTCTCTCACATGTGCATGAAAAATGGAGATATACTTTCGGCGGAGGTTGACGAAACCTCCATACTTGTCTCCACGTGTGCTTATGACATGGGGTAGTCATATGGTTTGTCAAAAGAAAACTTGAAATTAAACAAACAAAACAACAAACAACAACAACACAAAAACAACATTGATAATCAGATCAAACGAAACAAGAAGAAAATAAAATTCGACAACAACAACACACATTCAAATATACAAGTAGTTGTGATTGTGGCTCACATCTTCCTCTGGTTTTACGTCCAGTAACGGCTGAAACGCCTTCTATGAGTCGGGGATTTGCTTCCCATCCAGTTTTCTTATAAACTGGCAAACAGGGTCGTTTTTAGTCAGATTCCCTAGACTATAACACTGCAATTCATCACGAAATTGTGTCCATAGATTAAGCAATTCACGCTGAACAAGTCCACAAGAATGTGACTCGAGAGTTAACAAAACATTATCCAGCGACTCATTACTCAAACCATTCTTAATAAATGAAAGTTTATCTTCTCTATTCCTGGACGCAAAACCTAATGAACGACAAGTCTGGTTACAATTCCATCTAGCACATTTATAACATACTTGTAACCTTTTCGCTCTTCGCCTCTTGGCGTAGTAGCTCTTTCCTAGACCAGGCATGTATTTTGCGAGATTAATGTCCGGCTCACCGGACAATCTCACCTTGGCTTCGATAAGCCATCGGATATCCGCAGGCACATTTAGAGCATCAATGCCCAAAGTCTAGTCATCCGTACTTTATAAATTTTAAACACAGCATTTTGAGGAAGTGAAGGGAAATATTTACGAAGGTTCGATAGAAAGATATCAGCATCCATTGAAGAGAAGAAAAGGAGAGATATTACCGATAATGCGATTGAGTTTGTTCTTCTCCCAGATATGCACGTTTCAAACCTTCGAACAATGGCTTCAACTCCCGTTTGAATGTTTCCTCAAGTGCTGCACAAATGAGCCAAAGCACAGAGTAATCAAATTAAACAAAAGAAAGGAAAAGAAAAGAGCAGAAACGAAACTAAAGACACATAAAAGAGATAACAACACAATAGCAAACAAAAGTCAAAAACAAATAAAAAAATATAAAAACAAATAAGGCAGATGGCAAAGAGAGATAAAACCTGATCAATTTGATGGCCTACGAAAGGAATCTCCTCGAGACACAAAAAATCGATCATTATTACCTCATTTTATTTTTCTTTTCTTTTTTTTATTTATTTTTCAAAAACATTGGGTTGCCTCCCAATAAGCGCTTGGTTTAACGTCCTCAGCCCGACGTTGGTTCCATCATGGCAGGGTCCAATTTCCGTTGTGCTTCTTTAATGGGCTTGGATCCCTCTTCTAACAAGATACGGTCAATGCATATGGATGAGCCTTGGATGTCAACAATTGTCCACTCAATAGCTATTTTGTGATCTGTAAGTATTCGGACGAGTTTCTCTTCTTATATTCGTGCAAGGCCCATTTCCATTGTAACTCGCAAAGTATCATTCTCACCCAAGAATCCATGATTCAAATGATCTGGATGTGACTTAAGCTCGAAGGTATTGGCTTTCATCATAGAAGGAAGAAGTTTCTCATTAGATAAAGGCAATTCAATGTACGAAACATCATACCTATTTGTGGTGATAGCTATAGTCTCATCCAAGCTTGTCACAGCTTCTCCACTTCTTTAGACACTTGTATCAGCTTTCTTGGTTTTTGAAACTTTCTATCCTTATGTGTTCACTAATAGCAACATCCACTCCATTCTTGCGAGTTAACTCAAAACATTGTTGTGGCAAAATCAATAACGTCAACTGCAAAAACAGAATGTAAGTCATTAGAGTACCTCATTTCCTCAAAAATATTAAAACATATCACCTTGCCATCAAACTCTATGATGAGAGTGTCATCATGAACATCAATCTTGGTTCTAACAGTTTTCGAGAATGGTCTCCCTAAAAGAATCGGAAGTTGGATTAGGAGATGTCTCATCCTCTATTTCAAGGACATAGAAGTTTGCTGGGAAAATCAATTGATTCACCTGCAAAAGCACATCTTCCACAACTCTTTTGGGATATGCATTAAAATGATCAGTAAGTTGAATTGTAATACCAGTTTCCGCAAAAGGTCCAAGATGTAAAGAAGCATAAATAGAATATGGCATGATGTTAATAGATGCTTCTAAATCTAACATAACTCTTTCAAACTTGGTTTTACCAATGGTGCATGTAATGGTGAACGTACCTGGATCTTTGCACTTTGGAGGAATTTTCCTTTGCAATACAGCTGAAACATCTTCCCCCACACTTACTTTCTCATTTCTTTTTAACTTTCTTTTGCTGGTGCATAACTCCTTGAGACATTTTGTATAATGAGGTACTTGCTCGATATCATCCAGAAGTGGTATATTTACCTCGATTTTGTGAGAAGTTTCCAGGATTTCTTGTTCTTGTTCCTCCTTCTTCGATTTTGCAAATCTACTAGGAAAAAGTGGAGGAGAAACATATGAAGGAATGGGAGTTATAGGATTTACCTGAGAAGTCAGTGTTTTGTTCATGGTGGAAGTGGTGTCATCTCCTTCATCAGTTTGTGATTTCTTTGGTAGGACATCTAATTGCTCTCATTTTGCAAAGTTATCGCACAAGAATTCTCTCTTGGATTGATCACCGTTTGACAAGATAATTCTTCTGAGCCTTGGCCCTCGAATTTGCTCATGCTAGTGGCCAATTGTCCCATTTGATTTGCCAGGTTTTGGATACTTGCCCCAGTTTCCTGCTGGAATTGCATTGTGTTAGTGGCAAGTGCATTAACAATATCCTGGAGAGACATACCTGAGTTTTGTGAAGCTGGTTGCGGTGCTGGATGTGGCATTGGTGGTGGTTGCATTTGAAAAGGTTGCTGCACTCTAGGTTGATTGAAACCTTGTGGCCGATTTGGTATCACATTTGGAGTGATTGGTTGATGATTCCAGTAACTGAAATTATGTTGATCTTCCCATCCAGCATTGTAAGTGCTAGAGAAAGGATCATACCATTGCCTCGTTTGTCCTGGAAATCCACCCATGGCATTGGCTTGTTCCATATATTCTTCTTGTAAAGTTGGATACATGTCGATTGGATGCTCCATCGCAGAATATATCCCACATTCATAAGATTTTTGCATATCTCCTACAGCCATGTTTTCCACAAGAGAGGTTAGCTCAGAAAGTTGTTGTTCAATGTTCGGAGTGCTTACCTCATTTACTCTCCATGGTACTTGTGGCTCAAATCCGCTACTGAATTGATAGAAGTTTACTGCCATGTTGTCTAAACACAAACAATCAGAAAAGAAAAACAAAGAAAATATGAATCAACAATGAAAACAAAATAACAAATCGATTAGAAAATCAATCCCCGGCAACGGCGCCAAAAACTTGATGCGTTCGAAACTAGCAAGTATACTAGTCGCACAAGTAATAAAGTGATAAGTAAGATATCGTTCCCACGAGGATTGATTCTAATTGAATTTGTTATTTCCAGCAACAATAAACTAAACAGGGGGGGATTTTTGTTGAATGATTTACTAAATGAAATAAGAATGCAAGTAAAGAATAACAAAACAGAAAGTAAATTTGAATTAAAAATCAATGGGAGAAAGCTGGTTAAGGGATCCTTCTCTACCACAAGATATGGATTTGCGAATTAATTGTAGAATTGTCATCTAATTACAGCATTGAAGTTATCAACCGTAGATAATAACAAGCTCTATTACCCCAATCTTTCCTTACTTTGTTGTTAAATAAAACAAGCTCTTTATTTAATCTCTATCCATTAAACAACCTAGAACAAGCTCTCTGAGTTTAATTCAATGGATGCATTATGATAAGAAAGATAGGTTGATCTAAGCAATAAACACACAAGCTCGGATTATTTAACTTAGGTTATATTCTCCAATTGTAATCTCTGATCACAATTTTGCTACTAATGATTAGAAATTCAAGACAATTACGGATCAAGATTTCTAGTCTAGCAATAAATCACAACCAGATTATATTCAGTTGGCCACTCAAATACAATCAGCAAGCAATCATAAGCATTAAATATGGGAGAATACAAGCAACTTCAATTAGAGAATTGGATAACAATTCCTTACACAATCAATTCACAAAAACCATATCAAGGGCTTTGAAATCACCCTCAACCAATTCAGATTCAGTTACACATGTTTCAGAACGTGGTAAATACAATACAACATGGAGACATTCCAGAAAATGAAAGGGAAGGGAAAAACTTAGCAAATTTGATGTAATTCTCTTAGGATTGTAGTTCTTCCTCTTTCCAAGCCTTCAATCTCCTTCAAGAACTCCAAGAGATGAGAGAAATCCAAAGATGCAGCCTCCTCCACGTTCTCCCCTCTTCAAGTTATGAAAATAAAACCCTAAAATGTGTTTAAATACTCTGCTACAGTGACTTGCTACAGTGCCCCGTATTATACATGCTACAGTGACTTGTGGAATTATATTTCTATACATCTCACACTGTTTTGATTACAACTTTTGGTACACTGAATGGATTTATAAACCGTAAATTTCTCCAGAAAATAGACTTCGAGAGCTTTCCAACGGTATATAATATGTCATCGGGTTCATTGTATATCAATACAATTAAATCCGAGAAGATCACTGACTAGCAGAGGTGAAAATGAAGGGTTTTACTCCATTTTTGTGCAAGTTGCTCCAAAACTCCTACAAACATCAAAACCACACAAAAACATAAAAATACCAAGGAATATAGCAAAGAAACATGGACGAATTGATATAAAAGTAATACATAAATAGACACCTATCACTTATGCAGTCACTCAAACTCTGAAGCTCACACAATCTATAAACTACCAATAGAAGCTTAAAGCTTCCCACACAAAAACATATAACAATGACAGACACACTTGCACAATCTTACACTTGCTCTTATTGAAACATCACCTCCAAAGCTATGTGTATAGCTATATATATGTTCCTATTCAGCACAATACTTTGTCTTTCCTTCAACTACAAGATTAAAATCCTTCTTTGGAAACAATACTCATTAGGATAAATAGACAATAGGATATAAACATATATTCTCCTAATGTGAACTAGGATATAATACGTTAACTATCCTACTAGATGTAGGATAATGTCCAATAATAAATTCGTAGTTAAATAAGATTCCTATAAGTTATCCTAATTCTATTAAGATTCTCCTAATTAAAAGCTAGTGTATGTTAGGCAACAAAGCGAACAGGAATTTTATTCATATGAGGAATACTTTGACACTTTGGTTAGTCAAATTAATACAAGAATTTTCTTCATAAGATGCCAAAATAACATGTCACATGTACATGGTATTCACATGAACCTAACAATCTTTCCATTTGACATCTTATAAAGAGAACAATCCATTTCTATCTTTGTTTCCCATTAATGTCAAACCTGGACAAAACAAAAATTCAAAACTTTATCAAATGTAACAGAAACCTATCAAGTTATTTAAAAAAAAAAGAAAAAGTTGCCGGTTGTAACTTGGTATCATATACAGTGTAAAGGAATTAAGACAAAAATTCCTAATTATTCATGCATTTATGATAAGACTTTCTATGAAGAATGACTAAACATTATGAACATAGCTAAATCAGGAAACAAGAACATAAAGTTAAAACACCAAAGTAATCAAATATAATCATTGGAGCTTTATATTGCTAACAATCACCAATTTGTCAAGCTATTTATAACAAATACCAATACTAAATAACTTGTTGGAAATAGGAGAAAAAAAGTGACACCCCTAAGGTTTAGGTTGAGGAATGATCTCACCCTATTGTTTGGAAAGTGACATTTAGCCCTCATTTTAACGCTTCTATCCAAGAAAACGTAACAGAGGAAGGGTACTAAAGTGCTTTCACTATTTAATTTTGGACAAAAATTTCTATAACACTTATATGGCTCGAATTCCTGAGTTTTTGGCTAGAAACTAGCATGTGAACCATTGAGGCAGCATAACGCTTAATCACACAAAGTTCAAATGATTAATTTGACATAACATGGAATATAAATTTACATTTAAAAAGATAAGAAATATGTCACAGAGTTAATCACTTTCAAATTGAGAATAAACTAAAATAACATTAAAATTATTAATGTAAAACTTAAAATATATTGATGATAATAAATAAATAATTTAAAGCACTAGTAAATGGATTTATAATTAAAAATATAAGTTAATGATGATAAATAAATAATTTATAAATTACAACATATTATAATTTATAAATTATTTATTTATCATCATTAATATATTTTTAACTTTTAAATTTATAAGTTTACTGTTATTTAATTTATATTGTTTATTCTTCATTTGAAAGTGCTTAACTATATGACATGTTTCTTATATTTTTAATTATAAGTTATTTATTATAATTTCAAATCATCATTAGTATATTTTTAACTTTTAAATTAGAAATTTTAACGTTATTTAATTCACATTGTTTATTCTCAACTTTAAAGTGATTAGTCTCTATGATATGTTTTTATATTTTTAATTATAGGTTATTTATTATAATTTTAAATCATCATTAATAGTTTTTAACTTCTATAAGAATTTTAATGTGAATCACATTGTTTATTCTTAATTTGAAAGTGCATAACTTTGACATATTTCTTATCTTTTTAATTGTAAATTTTATGATTTATATTCCATGTTCTGTTAAATTAATTTGTTGTGACTTTGTATCATTAAGTGTTGCATTGCTTGGGTGTTTCACATATTAATTTTTAGCCAAGAAGTCACGGGTTCGAGCCATATAAGTATGATACAATTTTCTTATTCAACATTAAACAGTAAAAAGACTTTAGTACCCTTTCTTTTTTAAATTTTCTTGGATGGAAGTGTTAAAGTAGGGGTTAAATGTCACTTTCCACACAATGAGGGTGAGATCATTGCTTAACCCAAACCTTGAGGGTGTCATTGTATTTTCCCCATCAGAAACAAAAGGGCGTTAATCAGGTAGATAGTCTGGTGAGGGAAAGCTAGTTATTTTATAGTTAATAGTCTGGTGAGGGAAAGCTAGTTATTTTATAGTTAACATGTCGCTAAGAGTTAGATATATGTTCGTGGCTGCTATTTAATTGTATGCCACAATCGCAACAACTTTTGTTTGTCCATTGTATTTATACATAGATCCTTGTAATCATGATTAAGTAATAATAATATCAATTTAGTTTGTTCCAGATTTTCTAGAGAATTCCCATGAGTTATCATTAAAAAAAAATTATATGGTTTAAAAAAAGAATCATAACCTAATCTAATTAGGGATGACTATTTTACTCATCCAAGGCTTCGATATGCCATGCACTTACCTACCTTGATGATACTTTGTACAAGGTTTGCAAAAAATTATAGTTACCCTTATGGATAGGTCTGAGTCTGGATCCACACATAGACTTGTGAACCCATTCACTTCGTCGAGTGTAAAAAGAATTAAAATATAAGAGCTTAATTTGTTTTTAAAGGCACTTTTATATGTAAAAAAAAAATGATAAATACCTTTCCAAAATACATATAATATCTCAACTCCAATGCCATTCAATCTTGAAAGATTTTGTCGCTTTTCCACTCTTCTTTTCCCTATAAGCCCCTAATAACAGATCATGATATGCATTAACTCATCAAAGTATACTTTTGGATAAGCATTTTTTTTTTAAATTTTAGATTATAGTGTAAATTGTTTTAATTGCTAAGTAATTTTAAGATGTCTTAGTTTTGAGAATCACATGACTGTAAACAAGAGACAAAGAATTAAAAAAAAAAAAAAGTAAACCAGAACTTTTAAAGTGGTTTAGCTTAAAGCTAACATCTACAAGACCAAGTCTAAAATAAAATCGCCATGCATATAGTTGGCTCATAACCATTAATAACCAGTGCAGTTGATCTTAGAAACAAGAAAAGAAGATGATTCCAGAGAGATTTTTCTGTAATTGAAACTTTTATTAAATCTTGAATAATGAATTACAGAGAGTATGTAGAGTATATATATATTGGGGATAATTCTAATTTGCCCACAGAGGTTAGGCCTAAAAAAAATTGAGGACCTCAGTTTTCTGAAATCTAAGAATGCCCCCTGAGGTTACTGTAGCGCCGTTAGATTTAACGGGAAATGTATTAAACCGTTAGATTTAACGGAAAATGTATTGAATAATAACTTAATGCTAATATTAGATTTAACAAAAAATGTATTAAATAATAACTTAACGCTAATAAGCAGTAAAATAGACTATAATACCCTTTTCTAAATGGTTTCTAAAGCGTTAAGTTACTATTTAATACATTTTCCGTTAAATCTAACGGTGCTACAGTAACCTCAGGGGGTAATTTTGAGTTTCAGAAAACTGAGGTCCTCAATTTTCTTTTGGCCTAACCTCAGGGGGCAAATTAGAATTAACCCTATATATTGCTTTAACAGAAAAGAAACAAACTTTAGTTGAGCTGGCAGTTGCTTAATAGCTAATGCTATACCTGGTAGTAACTAACTTCTAGAAACAACAACTAACTTTTCCTTAACATGCCCCCTCAAGTGTAGCTAGATCTCTTTGATCTGCACACTTGCTAACAGAATAGATATTAAGCCTTGCTTTCAACAAGCTCAATCTGGTATTGAGCAAGCGTTTAGTCATTATGTCAACTACTTGAAACTCTGTAGGCACATGCTTAACGACCAATTGCTTTGCCAACACTTTCTCTTGAATGAAATGTATGTCTACCTCAATATGCTTTGTCCTGGCATGAAAGATTGGATTTGTAGCCAAGGATTCAACACCTTCATTGTCACACCATATAATAGGAACTTCACTCAACTGAAATCCTAACTCTGTCAAAAGACTTTGTAACCAAATCATCTTAGTTGCACCTTGAGATTCGGTTGAGGAACGAGCCACAGCTTTCCCTTTTTTTGAAGACTAGTAAATCAAGTTGTCACCAAGATAGATACAACACCCTGAAGTGGACCTTCTATCATCAACAAAACTACCCCAATATGTATCACAATATCCTGTTAAGGCTAATTTCTACATAGGCTTGAACATGATCAGAGGTTCCTTTGACATATCTTAGCACTCTTTTGCGAGTCTACCATTGCAAATTAGTTGGTGTTTGTAAGAAATAACTTGGCTTATTAACAGCATAAGCTATATCAGGTCTTGCCATAGCTAAATACTATAAGCCACCATTAATACTCCTATAAAATACAGGCTGATCAAAAGCTTCACTATCATCTTTTGACAGCTTCAAATTTGCCGCCATTAGTGTTGCTATCTTCTTGGCTTCTACCAAATTATACTTCTTTAACAAATCAAAAGCATATTTTTTTGAGTTTGCAATAAACCAGTTTCATTTCTCTGCACTTCAAAGCCTTAGAAATAACTTACACTCCCCAAAGTTTTCAATACAAATTGCTTATTTAAGCCTTGAAATAACCTACTTAACTAGAGTAGAATCACTCACTGTAATTAGAATGTCAGTAGCATACACAAGTAGGAGTATAATGTGTTTTTCTCTCTTATAAATGAAAAGACTTGTATCTATTGTAGACATGATAAACCCCCTCTAAAGCAAAGCCCCCTTGAGCTTGTCAAACCAAGCTCTAGGAGCCTGTTTCAACCCATATAAAGACTTATGTAATTTGTAGACAAAGTGAAGCTGTGTAATATCAACAAAACCTTCTAGCTGCTTCATATAAACATCCTCTTGAAGATCCCCATTGAGAAATGCATTATTAACATCAATTTGCTCAATATCCCAATTAAATGTAACTGCAAGAGAGAATATTACCCGAATTGTAGATGACTTTATAACAGGACTAAAAGTCTCAAAATAGTCTATGCATGGCTCTTGTTGAAATCCTTTAGCAACTAGCCTTCTTTATATCTCCGTAAGCTACCATCTGAATTATATTTAATTCTAAAGACCCATTTACAATCAACTACATGCATGTTAGAATGATAAGGTACCAAAAACCAAGTAGAATTAGTAACTAATGCATCATATTCTGATTGCATAGTTGCCTTCCAGTGTGCACAAGCTAAGGCCTGAGAAAATGTATATGGTTCAGAAGAAAGAAAAGAATCATCACAACAGCATGGAACACCTCTGGCTTAAATATACTAGCCTTTGCTCTTGCGACCATGGGATGAACATTTGACTAGAAGGCTTGAAAGTTAAACGAATAGTAGGCATAGAACCATCTGATAATGCATTTGGAAGCATAGAAGTTGAAGGAGCTGTTGAGTTGTCTTTATTTTACTAAGAAGTGGCCACAACAAGTAAAGGAGAATGCATTGATAAAACTGGAGAAGCAGAATTATACAGTGGTGATTTGTCTTGCATTGTTGGAGAATGCTGAGATATAGAAACATCGGAAGAAGAAGCAACAATAGGAATGTAAGTGGGCTTGAACATAGACTTTAGTGTTGCTACTGGAAAAATCCAAGAATTATTCTGAGATAAAGAGCAAACATTGGGAGAACTTATTGAACTGGAAGAGAAAGAACCTTTCTAAAAAGGAAAAATTTCTTTATGAAACACAACACTTTTAGAGATATAGACTTTTCCAGATGAATGTAAGCATAGATAACCCTTGTGATTGTTGCTATATCCTAAGAAAACACACACTATAATATGAAATGAGAATTTATTTTGCTGATAAGGCTTTAAGTTTGGAAAACATGCACATCCAAACACCTTTAACAGCTTATAATCTGGTTGAACATTATGTATCTTATGATAAGGAGAAATATGACTAAAAGAAAGTACAGGAAGCCTGTTTAATAGAAAACATGCAGTATGAAATGCATACCACCAGAAATACAATGGAAGAGATGCTTGAGCGAACAAGGTTAATCCTATTTCAACCACAATCCGATGTCTTCTTTCTACATAACCATTTTGCTGATGTACATAAGGGCATGGATGCCGAAGATTATGCCTAATTTTTTAAGCAATGGTTTAAGAGGTCTAAACTCACCTCCCCAATCTGATTGTAAGTATCTTAGCTTGTAACTAAATTGTTGTTTAACGAAAGATAGAAATAGAAGAAACACAATAGCTACTTCTAATTTAGATTGCAATTGATATATCCAAGTATACTTGCTAAAGCCATCTATGAATAGTAAGTAATAAACATAACCATCCACAAACTGAACTGGTGAAGTTTCCTAAACATCTACACAAACAATCTCCAAAGGCTATGAAGTTGAGTTTAATGAGGTTGGATAGGATGTATGACACTGTTTTCCAAATCTATTATTGGTATAACTAGAAAATAGCTTACAAGTAAAAGCAACTTGAGCCATCACATTTTCATTTGGATGGCCAATTCTTTGATGCCACCTGATCAGAGATGAATCTAAATTATTATTACTTATCACACAAGACAGTAATGACAAAGGTTGTGTCATTACAGAAATAAAAGCTTTATTGCACACATCATTTTGCTGTGCTGATAAATTTCCTCTTGAAACCAACTGTGAAACTCAATGGATATATCATTACAGCAGAATTGTTGCAAGACTATGCTTAACTATTGTAATCTTGTAAAGACCTTCCTCAAGCTTTCCAACTAGAATTGTTGAGTTTGTGATCTAGTCCTTGACGAGACAAATATCATGATGAAACTCAATGGATATATCATTATCATAAACAAGTTTAGACACATTCAACAAGTGTTTGGTGATCATAAGCACATGTAAAATTTTGCTAATTAATAAAGGCTTGCTCTGTGAACATTTATTAAGTATAGCAGAACCAATATAAAGAATGAAAAGAACATTAGCATTCCCAACTTGAACTATTTCTGAACCAGCATAAGGCTCCTTAGCATCAAGCTTGCTTAAATCAGAGGTAATATGATCTGTGGCCCCAGTGTCTAAGTACCAAGAAGAGTCAGTAACTTTAGCTGGAGAAGCAACAAAAGCTTGAGTACTATTTTGCTATGAAGATTGTGAAACAGCTCATTGACCAACACCAGTGGACCCTTGAAAACTCACATCAAATCTGTGATAACATTTTAGTGCAACATGTCTAATTCTTCCACATGATTGGCAAACTGGTTTTCCATTACCATTTCCTTTACCAGAAGTGTTATTATAATTGCTAGACCTATGATTTTGACCTCTACCACAACCTTTGCCTCTAAAATTGGCATTAAATGGTGCTCTATTGACTGAGTGCTTTGAGAAGAATTAGAGAATTAGCTCCCTTTTGTGCCACATTAGCAAAATGATTCACATGAAGTTGTTGTAAGGCATTATGCTGTGACAACCTTACGTCATAACTCTACGATTGAAGCTGAGCTTCTTCAAGAGAAATGTAACCAACAGCTGAAGTTATGCTCACCACAATGGTATCAAACTCAGGGCCTAATCCATCTAAAATATGCAATAGCAAATCATTTTCTGTAATTTTAGTATCTATCGCAAATAATGTGTTTGAGATTTCTTTCATTTTAAGAAAATAATCTGTAATTGACAGGGATCCTTTCTTAGTGGTTTGAAGTGTGTGCTTTAAATGCATTACACGAGCTGGATTCTGTATAAAAAAATCTCTTTAAAGTTGTCCAAACACTCATTGAGGTTTGACATCTCACCACATAACGATATATGCCTTCTGTTATGGATGAAAGCAACCAACTCAAAATGAACTTATCTATTCTCTTCCATGCTAAATACTCAGGATTAGGTTAAGTTACATTATTATCAGTTTCACTGGAATTGAGAACAATTATAAGAGAAGGAGGATAGAGCTTATCTCCATTAATAAATCCTTCAAGTTCATAAGCTCCTAGCATAGGCAACACTTGTGAATGCCAAAATCTATAGTTGCTGCGTGTGGACTTGATTGATAGTGTATGTAGTGTTGAATTCAATGAGATTTGAGAAATTTGAGGTGATAAAGAACCGGAGGCTCTTCGAGAGTAAGAATTAGAAGGATTTCCATCAACAAAGCTTGAATTTCCATGAGGATGAGCCTGATTATTACCTGCAAAACTTGTGTTTCTAGGAAAGCTCATATTTCCAGGAAACCTATTATGATGACCTACCATGATTCATGACCAATGGCTCTGATACTAAGTTGATCTTAGAAGCAAGAAAAGAAGATGATTCTAGAGAGATTTTTCTGTAACTTAAACTTTTATTAAATCTTGAATAATGAATTACAGAGAGTATATAGAGTATATATATACAGTTGCTTTAACGAAAAAGAAACAAACTTTAGCTGAGTTGTCAGTTGCTTAATAGCTAATGATACACCTGGCAGTAACCAACTTCTAGAAATAACAACTAACTTTTCCTTAACATGCTTACTAGACTCCTCTAGAATTTGTCCTTGTGATAAAAATTGTTATCCCAAACTTATAGATCAATGAACTTAATGATTATAGATTGATTATTTTCACTCTTGAATCTAAATGTCGCATGCTCGCTTTAAGAACCCACACATGTGAGTAAATAATGGCAATGAAAGAGACGTCAAACGCTCATGTTGTAATTAATTCTCTTAATCTCATTAGCTGAATCACAAAATTAAAAAAAAAAAAAGATATCAATAAAATGCAGCGTGCAAGTGTTGAGCAAATTTTAGTTGTATAAAAGGGATAACTTTACAAATGACCTTAACATAAGGCCTAATTACATGAATGGTCTCACCTTTTCTAAATTAGCCTTAAATAACCCTGCTCTTAAGTGATCAATGTTAATAGGAACAACTTAGACATCATATAAGCAATTCTCTTAAAGAATAATCAACCCCTTATACTAATTCATTCGTGTGTATATATACATATATATATATATATATATATATATATATATATATTACACACACACACACACACACACACACACACACACACATATATATATATATAACTCTTCTCCTTATCTTTTTCTTCCTCTTTTGTTTATTCCACCTCACATCTCTTCTCTTCCCTCGCTTTTTCGATCACCTAAAAAAGCCAACCATTTCCAAATCAAACCAAGCATTGATTTCACAATAGATTTATCCTTGATGTTGCTCTTTGACAATATAAATACTTGAAAATAAGAATCTAAGTTGTTTTTGCAATTTTTAATGTTTTCGAAAAACAAAAAAATGTCATCTATTGAATTTCTCTGTCCAACAACAACAACAAATTTCACCATTCGATCTTCAATTATTCGAATTTGAATATTCTCATTACATGCATGGCATCTCCAGCCTCAGTTACTGTTCATGTCATAAAGTTTACAAGTAAAATATCCCACAGGGCTTGGTATGCCAAATGGCTGAATGAGAGTGAGTTGAGGTCGCAGTGCTCCACCATTTCTATCTTTTCATTTGGGAATGAACCCTTGATGGTCTCCAGAGTCATTTGTCTGATCAATTTTGGATCTTTGAAAACATGTGAGTGTGCATAAGAGTGATGGATCAATTAAAAAATTATGAGATTAATTAACTGACCAATAACATACAAATAACCAAGTACATATTGTTAATTTTAAGTTCCAAATAAGCATCTTCTGCTCAGTACATTTCTATTTAATGGAGGAATTATAAATCAATTTAAGATCTCATTTATCAGTGATGTCTGATATGAAAATATATAGAAAAGAAAATAATGATAAGAGAGCAAATGAGCCATAGAAAGTCAAATGTCTACATAACCACAGGATACCATTGGTGAATTTTACAAACCAAAACACCAACTTATCAGTGACTAGGACTACTCCAGACAAAGTGTTCCCTCTCCTTGTTCGGACAAACTTAGGGGCAAGTCGATGGCCATTTGGAAAATTCATAGATCCTCAAACTGTCCATGAAGAGAAAACCTTATTGGGTTTCAAGTGAAGAAAGTCAGCAACTACAGAGTTGGCTCCATCGCATCTAATCAACACGTTGGCTCTAATTGTTCTTCCATCAGAAGAGAAGTGAGGTCGTCCAATTTCACATTGAGAATTTGGCAACCAAAGTGTTTAGTGCCAAGTGGGAGATGTTTGGCAAGATCTTCGATTAAGTCTCTTCGCTTTAAACAATGAGCTTCCCAAATATTTCTGCACCCAGAATTCCTTAAAAGTTAATTAAGACGTACACAACTGATGAAAATTTTTTTATATAAAAAATATTATTGAGTTATACATATGTGAGATTAGAAACTTACAAGAATGATCTTATTACTTGCCTTGTTGAGCAATGCATCTCGAACCCTACGTATTCACAATATTAATATATAAGATAATATAAACACAAATTATTTGTATGATTTTAGAAGTCCCTTGGCTTTAACTATTGTGGGTCACATTAATATAATATTCACAAGCTAAAATGATTGAATAATCAAGAGATCAGAGGCATATGTTAGTATTATGTAAATGTTAGGGCACAAGTTAACACCTTGAAAATAGTGTAAATTCACTTCAAAATTGTGCATATAAGGATTTTTATATTGTCCTTAAAAGAATTTATAGTGTTCGAAGAAATTTACACAATCTTCTAGATGTTAATATGTGCCCTTAGGGGACACATTAAGGCTATCTTCTATAAATATAAACAAGACACAGAATAAAATGAAGCATAAGTAGGGCTGTAACCAGAATATTTTCTTTGGGTGGGCTAAAATTTTTTTGTTAATAGTTTATAACTAAATTTTTGTCATAAAAAATTCTACATATACATGAAATGTGTTAGATAAAAAGGCATGTAAGTTTATTTTTATTTGTATATTAAATTAAAAATTTAGAAGAAAAAAGAGGAGAATAATGGGAAGTTATAAAAAATTTCAACTCAAACTAGATGTTTCGTTCAAAAAATCTTAGAATCCGGCGTGTCATAAGAAAAAAAATCAAGGAGGAAGATTCAATCTTTTTTTTTTTTTGAGTGCTTTCGCTCATTTTGTTGACTTTATTATCCAGATCTTATCATACTAATTTCTACTTTACCTTCTCAGAGTTCATTCTCCAAAGAACTCCGTTTGGTAAATTGATATTTAGCTATTATTACATTTTATAACAAAATAATAAAAAGAGAATAAAGATCATATAAAGGATAATTTCATTTTATATGTGGCATAAGATTTTAAATGAATCTCTGTCATATAAATCTTTTGTTTTCTTAAGTTTGGGTGGGCTATAGAATACGAAATTTTTTTAGATAAGGATGTAAGACTAATGATTTGAAATTTTTATATCCAATTGAAATTTTGTTTTAGAACTTGGGTGCGCTGCAACCTAGTGCAGCCAGTAGCATGAGTTTGTAAGTGCTCAATGATTGATATCCAATATGAAAGAGATTATGTGATCTTTGACATGGTTGTCTTAATTTAATTTTAAATGAAGTGGTTTCTTAACAGAGTGAAGTGGACATACGATATTGATAACCAATAAATACTCGCCAAGCTGATCTAATACTCGCCAACCATTAGGCTAAATAGCAGTACCTCCTCCCGTTGATCGCAAAGCTTCTGATCTTTCCAAAACAACACTCTTGATGCCCTTCCTGCACAGTATATACACATATGTAAATAAGCTTTGATTACGTAAATGACTTGAGAAGAAATTAAGAAGTGAATTATATATATATATATATATATATATATGGTCAAGAAGAGGATACATACCTTTGAAGAGCAAGAGCGGTAGCAAGGCCACAAATGCCTCCCCTAACTATTACAATATTTATCTCTTCAAAAACATAATCCATTTTTCTTAGTTTCCCTGGATGTTTGTTGTAAGCTTAGCTCTCTCTATATGGTTCCTTCGATCAACTAGCAAGCTTTTTTCTATATATATTTGTATATCCTGCTCAGAGGACGAGCTTCTCCGTAGTTTCGCCGAGTCTGAGTTTTTGTTTGATTCCTTGAGGGTTAAGTTGCAAAGTGTGCCTCACTTTCTTGTTGACTACTAAAAAATCAATGATTTTTTTTCCAAATGGGGTCATATGTGTCACAAAAGTATATTAACAAAACAAAATATAGCTAGTAAAGTCACATTATAGTGGTCCTAGGATGGCAATAATGTTACAAATGATCATAAAATACAGCTAACTAATGTTACATTGGTAACCATTTGGCAAATTTTTATTGGTTCAATTATGCAGTCGTCAAATTTTATAATTATTAATATTACATGTTTGCCGACAGCTCTAGAAATGAGAAGATTTGCTGCAATCATATGCATATACCTTTTTCTATTCTAAAAGTAATTTATTCTTCAACTATGCTAGGAAAGTTTTTGGAACATTATATGATAAAATAATCACTACAAGAAAAGTAGGAATAGATGACTGGCACTATGATAAAACTCGTTATATCATCAAAAGATGACATAATGATAATAGAATTATACTCTATCAGAAACTTTATGATAGACATGTGATATATTTTTTGTCTATCAATAATTGATGATATAACAGTGATAGAAATTAACTCTATCAAAAATTTCATGATAGAAATTTTTTATTGACCATGTCTGACCAAAATATAAATTAGTATTTTATTAATTATGAGCAAAAAAAATAATTTTGTTAATAAAATATACAGGATAAAACGGTGCGTTTTATCCTTAATACAAGACAAAAGAAAATTTTTCCTTTCCCTCTTTAACTTTCGGCTTCCCTCTTCTTCCCTCTTCTATTTGCCCTAGAAAATCTTTTTCCTCTTCGTTCTTTCACAGTCCTTGAGTCGCTCCCACCATCAACGGCAATACATCCCCCTCTCTCACTGATCTAATCAATTGCTCTCTCCCTTTCTTTCACTCTGTCAGCAGCGCCCTCTCTTTAGTTCTTTCACTGTCTCTAAGCCGCTCCCACCATCAACGGAAAGACATCCCCCTCTCTAACCAATTGAATCAGTTGCTCCCTCCCTCTCTTTCACTCTGTCAGTAGCTCTCTCTCTCTTTGTTCTTTCACTTTCTCTAAGCTGCTCCCACTCTTAACAGGACCTTATTCTTCCTTGCTTCTCCCCTCACTCATCCCTCTGTCGCTCCCGCGAAGACTCGACTAACCCATTCGCTTGGTGGAGCTGCTCGACTGAAAGAAAGGAAAGTTTGATTTCTTGCCTAAGGACGTAACTTTGGCATTGATATCACAGGCATCAGGTTTGTCCTTAACTGATATCAACAAGAAGTAAGTAGGATTCTCTTACCACTGAGTTTAACAAAATGTTCTTGTTCATAGCATTTTTTTTCTTTTTCTTTTTGGGTAACGATTGAAGAACTAATCCTTGTGATACTTGTCATCTTTTCATTCAAGTAATTATTTGGTAAGCAAGTTCGTCTTCTTATAATGAAGTAAGTGAAAGTTTAGTTTGGGTTTACTATTTGGGGATTTTATAGTTTGATCGATAAATTAATTTTGAATTGGGAATTTTTTGTGAGTTTACAACTTGGGGACTTTATTGTTCAATACATTGATTTTGAGTTGGGGATTTTTTGTGTTGTAGCTGAAGTAAGAAGATGGGAACTGATCTATTCTAAAAGTACTTTTGGGGTGATTATTGCATATATTTGGCGTGGTTGAATCCTGTACGAGGCAGTTGCCTTAGGTACCTACCCCTGTGATGCTTTCCTTGCATCTGATGTTTATTTTCATCATAGAAGGATACCTTTCCCTGTAAGTGTTTCTTTGTTTTTATTCTCATAATTCCCTTTTTTTTTTTTTTTTACTTGGGCATCTAAAGGAGCCACTGAGATTTATAATGCAATTGTGCTCGGTCTGAAAGCATTTTTTTTTTCTTTTTTGATACCATGAACTTCATTACTTTGTGAAATAAGTCACTTTGGTGACAATAGTACGTGATTCTGGGGTTTTTAAAGGCATATATTGTTTTTTCGACATAGCTGAAGCTTATATTAAACAGTTGCTATTAAGGCATTGGCTGCCTGATAGGTTAACCAGGGAGTTGATTTAAAATTCTGTATCAATGGCATAGCTAAAGATATAATATGGTTTAGTTTATCTAATCAGCAAATTATGGGGATTAATGTCAAATTCAAACTTGTGTAGAACAGTTGGCGATCATGGCAGTAATTTTGAAGAAATTAATGATTAGTAGAAAGAAATGGTTGCATGAATATAAAGTCAACATTTCTCTGGATGTATCAGTTGTATAAAGTGGCTTCAGACTAATTATTTTAATTTTGAATTCGAACAAATAGATTTGCATGGAAATCTGTTTTTGATAAAACATTCTCATTATTTCTTTGAATGCATTTATTTGGAAATCTGTATTTGGAACAAAGGTTATATGATGAGAGACTGTATATTTGCATTATGGGTTTAATTAGAATTGGTTGGTGCTTTTGAAGTATTAACAGTGTTAAGTATGGAGTTGAAAAAAGTCAAGACAAATTGAAGTATAGCATCACACCCACTAAAAAAAATTAAGTGGTTTTGTAAGTTTGGTTTGTCCTCAGCTTCCTAGCCATCCTTTTTCTTTCTATCTTAAGTAGTTATGTAAAATTGTTTAATTAGTTGGTGGTTGTGCGTATGATTGACAAGATTTGGGTGCTTTGTTTTTGTAACTATGGATGATATGGGTTGTTTTGGGTTTTTTTTTTCCCATGGATGGTTTACTTTAGTTTTCCTCTTATTAACCTTATTAACCTTTTTCTTTTTTAACTAATTTTTATGATGAATTTGCTGAACTCATCAAGTCTTTTGGCTCATTAAAGGTTGAAGACACCAAGCAACAAGGTACCACCTCTGATTTAGTCTTTCAAACCTTAGCTAACTTCCATTATTATTATTTTTATGTGATTGTTTTGCTGTTGAATTTGTTGGTCTGGTGAGCTAATTTGTTGGTTGTATTTCATACTCAGATTTAAAGTTTAGTGATTTAAACGATATTGGGAGTACTATGATAGGGTTTTAGAGCTGTAGTTTTGGTGGTTGCTTCTTGATTGTTTCATCCGCATTTTGAGCTTGAAGTAAAAAAGGTTTTGAGAGTTTAAACTAAGGGGTCTAGTGGGGTTTAGTTGTTGAAGCTGTGTGTGCAAGTTCTATTCCTACACACAAAAGGGAGAGCTGTGTGTGTGAATGACATGCTTGATTCTCACTTGTCAAACTCATCTGAACCAATCATGCAGCACCACTCTTGTGTGTTCATGATAAACAAACATATTTGCACATACATTCAACTGTCTTTTACTTTGTTGTGCTCTTTGTTGTAAAAATTTCTTTTGCTAGTTTCTTTGGATATGATCATCCTATTTTTATTGATTTCTTTTGCTGGCTAACTTGACATTTGATATTCTAGATCTCTTGCGTTGGTAGTTTTGGATCCAACTCTTACATGTACAAGATTAATGGAACTGCCAACATCAATTCGATTAGAGTTGCTTCAAAAGAAAGTACAAATAGATATTTCAAAATCAAATATCAACTGAAAGCCAATCTTTTCGATCACTAGATCAAGTTTTTATGTATCAACTTCGACACAAAATTGCTTGTTAATTATGTCAAGGAAATAATTAGTTGATTATTTGTTTTATAGTTTTGTTGCAATGATAAATTCTATAGTTTAATATAGTTGAAATAATGTATTGGTCTCGGTTTATATATTATTCATGTCGTTTTGTCATCTTTATTAATATATTTTAGTCCAAAGTTGATTCATAATTTAAGCAACAAAAAATTATATAAAAAACTGAATTTTTTAATTTATATAAATCTTTTTGTGTGTGTGTGTGTGTGTGTGCCCAAGTTGCTTAATAAAATTTTAAAAAAAATGTAATTGTGTATAGTAAATTGTAAATCAAAGAATCAGGTAGTCATTCTGCATAGCTAGTGTCTTTTTGAACTTCTAATAGTAAGCTACAGTCATGACCAATAGATGGAAGCTGTAATAACTGGTTTTGGTTCTTTTCTGACAGTGGGTGTTTCTTACTATATTAATCAAGGATTGTAGTTTCATAATTGTGATTACTTTGTAGATCAAATATCATCTTGATATTGTAGATCAAACATCAATATTGGATGTGTTTGTGGTTGCTGAACAAGGAGAACGTGTTGATAAGTTTTTGCAGTGTTAAACAAATGTTGTTATCAGCGATGAGTAGCGACAACAGAAAGAGTGTATAATTTCTTGCCAATATATCAACATTGCTGATTTGGTTGGCCATAGAACGAATTGTTTGAAGTTTAATTGCTTTGGTTAGCTATCATTTGTTGTTACTTTTGGATTAGAATTAGAATTACAATTTGTTGTTCATAGTTATTGAAATGGTTCAACTTATGTATTGGAAATGATACACCAATTGATCTATGAAACTTATTCGATATATTGTTATGTGGATGTCATTAATATGAAATGGTTTTGGACTCAATTGGATGCGCAGTTTAATTTTAGTTCATATTGAATTTGTAAATGAATTTTAAATACAAGAATGAATAAATTAAATAAAAAAAATCGATTCTATGCAACTAAATTTAAATATTGTGATAGAAGATTTCAATCATATATTCTGTCACAAACAACATAAGTTATCCGCCAAAAATTAACTAATAATTTTGGTGTCAAAATTATTATGCTAAAATTAAACTGGAATACAAAAAAAAAACAATTTTCCCGTCAAAATTTTCAAACTAAAAAAATAAAAATAAATTCCTGCTAAAATTTTTTAAGGATTATTAAATAATTATTTATCCAGTATGATAGACGTATAACATGTAAAAACTATCACAAAATTATAAAATTAATTACCTAGTGTGATAGACCTATGACATGTAAAAACTATCATAAAGTTGATGATAGACTTTTTTTCTATCATGAATGAGTGACAGAGACATAGATGACTGTTTGATTTTCTATCATCCACCTCTGTTTATGACTATTTGTTTCTGTCATCTATTCCTATTTTTCTTGTAGTGAATGATAAAAATAAGAAGAACGCGGAATGTAGCTACTTGAGGAACTCTTAACACTAGCTGCGCTAGTACCGCATGCAATGACATCATTGCAGGTGAGAAAATTAAAGCAATAGCATCATCACTTTGTATCCAAAAACAAACCAATTAGCAAACATTGAGGACGAATTATGAGGGTCAACTATAATAATCACTTTGTGTGAATTGTCTCATGACAACAACTTAAAAACACTTCCATTTCATTTTCCTTTGGTTACCTTGAGGGACAAAATAGTCTTTCCAAAAATATCAAAAACAAACTAGTAAATGAAGTTAAATAAACAACATTTCAACCCCTCAAGCACCATTGAACAGACAAAATGTTCCATATAGTGTTTTATCTGCTGACATTTAAGATTCAACATACTACCAATCACTGCATCAAAGTTATTTTCAACAATCAATATATTCAAGTAGCAAGAAAACAATTTGTACTAGAATATCAGTCCATAGAATGCAAACTATTCAAGTTAATACATTTTCATTACATGAATACATAAAGACTACCCATTTATGTACGTACAACATTCACAGTTGGACTATCTCAAACTTTCCTTTCGAAATCAAAATTTTAAGTTACAATAGTCTAACTTAACTTAAAAATATACAAAATGCATAATATGAAACCATCTGTAAAGGAAAGATAAGCACATTTTTCAGAATCCAAATGCTCCAATTCTCAAGTCACTACAAGAAAAATGAATTTTTGCAACGAAATATAAGTTAAAATTTCGTCGCAATAGGTTTTTGTGAGGAAAATAAATTTGTCGCATTCCAGTTGCAAAATGTGAGTTGTAATAGGTTTTTCTGTGACGAATCTTGAATTTCTCGTAAAATGACTATTTACGAGGAAATTTTTGTCGCAAAAAGTGGTAGTTTGCGACAAAAAATATTTTGACGCAAATAGGATCACATCATGTTAACTTTTTGTGGCAACAGAAAATTCGTCGCAAAAGAGTATATTTTGAGACAATTTTGAATTTTGTCGGAAAAATTTTGTACAAAAATCGTATTTAAAACAAATTATTTTCATTGCAAATATCTTTTGTGACCATTTTTTTTTGTCACTAAACCCAACCTTTAGCGACAAAAAATTCGTCGCGAAAGACCTAATTTTTTTAATATAATTGATATTTTTATTAATTCATAAAATTTATTTTAATTTGTTATAAATTTTGAAATAAAACAGCAAAATTATGTCATTATGCAACATAATTCTTTGTAAGAATAATTTTATTAAATGATAACAAATTACAAAAATTTAATAAAACATATGAACTTTGGTTGTACATGAAAAAATAAAAAAAATAAAAATACAAGATAACACAACAAAACACAAAACTTCATCCTCCAATAAATTTTTTGTTGCTTGACTTTATATCAATCTTCAAGTCTTCAAATGCACCTCATCTTCAATTATACCTATTAAAAATAAAAAAAAAGTAAAATATTAATTAGTAATAATTAAGGATATGAGAGATAAGTGTATACAAAAAAAATGTTAAAGAAAGAATATTTAATTGCATTCACTACTACAAAATAGACTTTTTACTGCAATTATTTACCGCGGGCTTTTAAAAATGCAGTAAAAGCTCTAATTTTGTGGCAGGCAACCACACCCGTAGTAAAAATGATAACTTTTACTGCATTTGCTAAGGCCCGCAGTAAAAAGCCCATTTAATATATAAATCCACTTTTTTAATTCTCTTTTTTTTGCACCCTTCTCCGCCCCTCTCTCGTCCTTCCCTCTCAAATCCCTAACGTAAATCTCTCAAATTCCCTCTCCAATCTCAGACCTCAAAATCTCCATAATCAATCGACGCCCTTGGTGTTCAGTTCGACAAACTCCTTGAAGTCAATGAAGCCATCACCGTCGGAGTCGATTTTCCGCATCATCTTGTCGAGCTCCTCGTCGATGGCCTTGTGGCTACGCCCTTTTTTTATTCAAGTTTCGCGGCAATGCCTCTCTCGCTCAAAAAATTTTTTTGTCACATTCTTTCTCACACTCTCTCTTTTCTGAACTTTTTGGTTTTTGATATTTTCTCTTTCTCTTCAAAACCTCTCTCTTTGTCTATGATTATCTGTTCGCTCTCAGATCGCCTGAATTGTCAAAACGGTAAGGCTTGAGTCTCCGATCTATAAATTAGGGTTTAAAGTTTTTCAAAATGAGGAGGTTGAACCGAGTTTCGTTTTCTTTTTCTTAGTTTTTGGCGAAATTTGGAGAGATTGTGGATTTTAAAAGTGTCTTTTTGATTTTTCATTGAAATGGACGCTTTTATGAAGTTGTGGCATTTGGGCTTTGTTAATGAATTTGAATTTGGGGGTTATCAGAACACGCGTCAATTTTGAATTTTCCTAGGGCCTTTTTGTGGAAGTGTTCTCCTTTTTAGTGAATTTTGATTTTTGTAGTGTGGCTGATTTGTTTCAAGTCTTTGTTTTCGTTTTCGTTTTCGTTTTCGTCTGGGAAGTGTTTGTGGTTGTCTTTTTTTTTCTCCTTTTCCTTGAAGCAGTTCTCGATTTATGATAAGCAAAACTTGTTTTTTTTTTCCGACAGTGTTTTTATTGATTTGTTAGTATTTTTTTTTAAGTGAATGTTGAATTTCGGGTTTTCCTCGAACGTCTGATTCGTTTCGACTTTTTTGCTTTATGTTATTATTGAAAAATGCTTGATTGCTTTTGTATGTTTTGGTGATGAATCGACAGGTAATAATTGTTCAATGCAAGGAGGGAAAATATTGAAGCTTATTTTTAAAATTTTTTTTTTATTTTGTCAAAACGGTTTCTAAAGTCATTTGGTGTTCTCAATTAATTCATTCTGGCCTTTCTTGTAAATTTGAATCTAGGGATTTTGTGGAAAATTAAGTTAATTGCAATGCTACAATGTGGTTTGCTGCATCAAAATTTTTGAGTTCTAACCTTGTCTGGTTCTGTTTTTCGTCGTTGAGTTTTATTTTTTTATTTTATCTTAAAATTCTTCTACCGTGAGTGGTCGTATCTTTAGCTTAATTATCTATACTACTGTAGTTTCTGTTCTGTGGTTGACTTATCCTTTTTTTGTTTTTTTTTTTCATAGTGGTTCACGGTCACTTATTGTGAAATACATGGAAATTTAGTTGATTTTGATGGATAACTTGGTGAATAGTGAAATCTAAACTGAGAAAAGAGTATTGTTCGCATTAGGTATTGTTGAGGTGGGAATGATTTAATGGTCGATCTTGCATCAGTGACTGATTTATTGTTAATTTGGCTCAGATAGAGAAATTTGTTGATGGCCCCAACAAGAAAGTCTTAGAAGTGTGAACAAGCGATACGTAAATGAGGTTTCTCCTGTTAAAGATTTCAATGGTACAAGCAAAACTAAGCAAAAGGTGGGTCTTCAGTTTATTTGCTAGAGCTTCTCTCTAATGAGAATGTTTGACGGTATGGTCACTTAGTTTTATAATGGTGACCATAGGGGACAAACTGGAGTCATGACTTGGTTTCACTTGTTAACTACTGAGCTTAGGTGTTGGGAACTTTGTTTTAGTGATAATTATATTGTTAATTAATAAAAGGAGTAAAATTCAGACCTTAGGTGTTCAGTTGTAGTGACGAAGCTGTGAAAACCTCTGTTTAAGGAATTTCCAACTCATGGACCCTTTTTTGTTCTGCAACCCAGAAATGCACATTGTTTACTATCTGGAAGTCCTTATTTATTTAATTAAAAACATTTTTTGTTATCTATGTTGACTGATGAAATTTCTCCTTGAAGAAGAAGTTGTCTGATAAGTTAGGCCCACAATGGAGCAAGGTGGAGCTTCAGCGTTTTTACGTAGCCTATCGACATTATGGGAAAGACTGGAAGAAGTTATGTGAGTAACGGGACATCTGATTCTGATAAACCATTGTTTTGGTTATTTTTTGCAGTTCATTTTTTTCTTCTTACCATATTATAATGCTTATTCTGTAAAACCTTCACGTCTATTTCTTCTTTTTGGGAGATTTAAATCCTTAATTTCTATTTACATTCAGGTGGCTGGTCAAGTTCGTAACAGATCTGTCGAAATGGTGGAGGCCCTGTACATTATGAACCGGGTATGCACAGTTCTGCCAAAACTTCTTTGGTTATTTACTATAACTAGTAGTTATCATCACGGTTTCTGTGTTGAACTTGGTCTTCTGTCTTTGAATAAATGAATTTTTCTTGTCAATTGCAAGTCTTCCCATACAATACTGTTTCTCTAGATTTTGTGGTCAATAAATTGTTTTATTTGTCTGAGTATGATTTTAGGAATGGTCTTTCTTGCCTCTGGTGTGCTAATTGAAAGTTGGCACGTAAATTTTTAATTTATAATTTTGATTTTATTTATTTATCTTTGGTTCTTTGAGATTGTAACAATTTTCACAAATTCAGTGATTTATTGAGAGCATGATTGGGTGACTTGAAAATTTGAATTATCTTGGGGATTCCTAGGAGCTTTTTGGTATAAACATAGCAAGGGTAAAGATACGGATTTGGGCTTTGCTAAACAAAGTCAATGATCCGAAAAGGAAGTTGAAAATCCTTAGCTACTAGCTCACTATCCTGACCTTATTATGTATTTCTATGGCAGGTTTAGACTTTATAGATTCTCTTGTGACTCTCTCACTCTTTGTCCACAAAATATCCGAACCACCCGGAAAACCAGGAGAATGGCAATTGGCTTCATTTTGCTCTTGTTTTCTCTCTTCTCTTTATCATCAGCACATGGCATAGCTAATTTTCCCAAATTTCCTTCTTCATTGACTAGGCCTGAGCAGCTCTCATCCGTTGTGACTGCTGCTACAGCAAATGAGCTTTATCAAGCCAACTACTTCACCTACATCCTTGATCACTTCAATTTCAATCCCTAGAGCTACCAAACTTTTCAACAGAGGTACTATCAATTACACATACTAGGGTGGCGCACACAACAAATCTCCAATCTTTGTTTAATAGGTTTTTTGGAAGAGGGAATATTCCCTCTTCCAAAAAACCTATTAAACAAAAAAGTATAATATTAATTGACAATTAAAAAATAAAAATTATATGAATCTTGTAAGTAAATATATTACAACATAAAAGAAAAAATGAGTAAGAATATTTGCCTTGATAATACTGTCAGGGAAAGAAGAGAAGTAGATAATTGGAAGAGATAGAAGAAAATGAAAACGAAGAGGAAATTATAAGAGATGGAAGAAAATGAAGTAAACCAAAGAATTAAGTGGTGTATATATAATAAAGGCATTGATTTTTTGTGATGAAATTTGGATATTTTGCGACGAAAAATTTGTGCAAAAGAATTTATGCGGACTTTGCGCGTAAAAGTCCGCATAAATTTTTCTTTTTGCGACAAAATGTTGGTCTTTAGCGACAAAAACTTTGTCGCTAAAGGTGTAAAAATTTTGAAATTTAATAGGCGAAAAAAAGTCCGTCTAAAATTTAATTTTTGCGACGAATTTAGATTTAAATTTTTGTCGCGAAAAACCCCATTTTGTAAGAAATTTTAAAGTGGTCGTTAATAGTCTAAAAAATTTGTAATTACATAGGTTTACCACAAAAGATGCTATTTGAGACAAAATGATAATCTTTTGCAACAAAATTTTTGTCACTAAAAGTCTTTAAAAAATATAGAAATTAAAATCTAAATCTAAAATAAAAAATATTTAAATGAACCATACTTAGACTTGGATAATAATAAGTTTATTTATTAATTAAATTTTCATCCATAATTAAATTTATATAATATTGGATTGATATTAAATAATTTGATGACAAAATTAATAAATAATATAATAACCATATACAATAGAAATATAAAACATTATATGATATTTAATTAGTTTTTATTGGGTATTAAAATGTTAATAAAATAGGTACAACAACTCAAGAATTATTTAACAAATGTAAACAATAGTCAGACATCTATACATATGTCATAGTTGTTATATGAGGAATTACAAAAAAGTTTTTCTTCAGTGATCAATAAATAATTAATTATTGATATTATAATCGTATATGTAACAAATAGATTTCATTCATTTTAGCTATAATTTATTTTAATTATCTATTTCTTTTAAAACACTAAAAATATGTTTTACAAATTTAAAAATTAATTTGTGATGGGCGTAATTTAATTATTGACATATAAACGTATGTCATAATTGTCATATGTATTAAAGTGTTAACAAATACATACAAGTCAACTATCATTAACAAATGCATAATGGTTAGACATCTATACATATGGCATAATTGTCATGTGCAAGTTATTGAAAATAAGTTTTTAATACTTTGATAAATAAATGATCAAATATTCATAATAATCATTATGTAACAAATGCATTTACTTTTAGTGAATTTTTTTTATTATTTATTCCTTTTACAATTAATATTTAAAATATCTTAACAAATATAAACCATAAGTTTGTGATAGTTGTAATTTAATAATTAGGCATCTATATATGTCATAGTTGTTATTATGAGAAATTGACAATAAGCATTTCTAATTTGATCAGTAAATATTAATTATTCATATTATAATCATATAAAAATGTAACAAAATTGCATACATTTTGAGGTATAGAATGCCTTTGAATTAATTATCCATTTTTATAAAAATTACAATTATTAAAAATATCTTTTACAATTATAAAAAATAATTTTTTCATAGAAGTAATTTAATTATTAGACATATATACATATTCATATGTTACAAGTATCATATGTATTAGGAATTGAAAATTAGCTTTTGCCAATAATAAGGAAATGATTAATTATTCATATAGTAATCAATATGTAACGAATGTATTTATTTTTTGTTATAAAGTTCATTTCAATATTTATCTCCCTTAAAATAAACTCTAACAATTATTTAAAATATCTCAATAATTTACTCAAAGCTATACGATAAAAATTAAAAGTCTAAGAAAAATATACTGTCTAAATTAATATACTTTATAACAAAAAAATAAAAAACAGAAAAACATAATTATAGGCAACATTACATTATTATTAATTATTTATTTATTTATGTTTATTTGACATATAATTAAACATTAAAAAATAAATTAGATTTTTAGACGTTGGTTTTTTTTTCCAATCTCATTTTTATCAATTAAAAATTAGTCATAGTAATAAGTTTATCATAATTGTAATTTAGAAGTTGGACATATATAAATCACACATAAATTAGATTATATATAAAGAATTAGCAATAAATTTTATGCTTGATTGTTGGATTATTAATGATTCATATTTTATACATATATATATAGAGAGAGAGAGAGTTTATTTTAATTATTTATCTCTTTTGCAAATACTAAATTTATAATATCTCAATAATTTTTTTACATTTAAGAGCATGGATGGAATCACAAGGGTTCTTTTTTTTAATAAAAATTTATATGCATATCCAAATGACCTCACTATATTTAAAAATTGTCAAATTTATTTAAAATCAAATTAGATTTTTAATAATTTCTTTATTCTTTTTTTTTTTGTCATTCTCCGAACAAAGACTTATATATTAGATGGACCAC